>JADLZN010002424.1:0-222009 GCA_018155175.1 Sinocyclocheilus anophthalmus | reverse complement strand
TGGTAAGGGAGGCTATTTTACTTTTCATTTAAAGGGGTCCTATTATGCTGTTTTACAATGTCTTGAATTTGTTTTGAGGGTGTACTAGAACATGCTCTCATGCTTAGTGGTTCAAAAACGAAAAAAAAAAAACGGCTCGATTAGTTCCGGGTTTGATGAAGACCCGCCTTCCGAAAAACGAAATGTGATGTGATTGGTTAGCTGTCCAAGTGCGTTGTGATTGGTGAACAGCTTAGATGGTGTTTCAGTACTGCCCCTTGCCAAAGCAGCAAGTTTCGTGTGCTCCGGTATAGTTAAGGATGGCATCATTATTGCCATATCAATTTGAGCCGGATTCAGACCCAGAGAATATTGAACAAGAGGATCGCGCAGAACCTTTGCACGCACGGATATTGCAAGACATATTAGAGTGGTAACGTTATTGTTGTTGTTTTTTGTTTTTTTTGGCTAAATCGTGTTTTAGATAGGATGTCAACAACCACTTAAAATTATTGCATTTACTATGTACAGATAAGTGTATATGTATTATTTTTTTATTGTTATTTAATTTTAACATTATAACATGAATTGCAGTGAAACTGTTACAGTTGAATTTATTTATACCATAGTGCAGTGTTTCCCAGGCGGCATATATATGCAAACTCATTCTCTGCCAGCAGGAGTTGCTGTTGGAGCGGTAGAGATCAAGGTTTCCCCGGTAACGGCTGTACATAAAAACACTGCTTTATCAGACATTACATGCAAGATTAAATGAAAATGACATCCAATTTTCTGAAGACAGTCGGTTTCCTTCAGAAATAAAGTGATATAAAAACACCTGCAATCAATTTATGGGAAACACTGTAGTCTCAAAATTGAAGTGTAAATTCTGCAGATGACATCATTGTCCAGTATTGTACTGTCAGCAATTAATTATAAAAACGAAATGTGTGTTTGTAAACATAATTTTCGGGGGGAAAGGTGCATGTGAAAACAGCAGCACTTCTTCTTCTCGTCGTCTTGTCTGATGCACTCAACCAAGCGTTCTAACCACGACCTCGCCCCTCCCCACCCCCCAACCATTCGAATGATATTCTAATGGGCCGCTTTGTGATATCACAAAACCCGGAAAACAAACGCTGTAGTCCAAACGAGCCGTTCGTTGTAGTTCTTGAAAAGGGATTTTTTAAAAACTAAAAATCGCCCTTTGGAGTGAACTCTGAGATTTGTAAGTTTGAAGATCTTTTTTTTATGCCCAAACATACACACTACACACTAACTAAAATTCAAAAGTGAAAAAGCATAATATGACTCCCTTTAATTAGAAGTAGGCCAACAGCGCCCCCTACAGATTAAAATTCCTTACTGAGCGGTCGTTAGGACCTGTGGGAGGCTGCCGCTGCTGCCACTGCACGTGCTATTACCGTTTACTCTATCACACACCGAACGCTTCTGTCACGAATCCGGTCCATGAACTTCCGTCGGCTAGCCATCAGAGGTCACCCTTCCCATTTTCATTGACTCTCGCACTCACACTGTTGCATATCTTCCCGGACTACATATCCCATCATTCACAGCACTGATTGCACACAGCTGGTTCACTAATTGCACAACACTGATTGCACCCAGCTGTTTCATATCACTCCCTCACTATTTAACACTCACTCTGATCCCTTCCCTCTGCCGAGTATTGTTTAGCGCCTATCCGTTGATAGCTACACTACAGAGCCATCGTTAGCCTCCTAGCCTAGCCTAGCCTAGCCTAGCCTAGTATTGCCTTGCCTTGCCTGTTTTCTCGGTTTCTGGTCTTCGCCTGTTTTCCTGGATTTACCCCTTTAGTCTTGCCCCTTTTTGATTCTGTCTGCCGATCGTCGACCTGCGCTAGCCCTAGGACTATTCTTGTGTTTTGCCCGCCATATACCTGTTGTCAAAAAAAAAAAAAAAAAAAAAAAAAAAAAAAAAAGTTTTGACCCCTGCCTTTGACCACGCCTCTGTCTTCTGCTTAAATAAAGCTTTGCGAATGGATCCACACGTCTCACGTCTTGTCAGCCCCGTTACAGAATACTCAGCCCAACCAGGAGCCCGCAGCTTTTCATGTGGACATTGGCCAGGTATGGACACTGCAAGACTGTTATTAACCCTCGAGCAGGGCTTGCGAGCGCTCGAGGATTACGTACAAGAGTATTTCGATCTTGCATATTTTTCTGATCTGCCTGACTGTGTGCTCATAGACTTTTTTTGTGAGGGTATCAATGAACCGTTAAAGACACGATTAATCCGTGAGGGTCCCCGTTCTTCTCTAAGTGATTTTATGGATTATGCTCTGTTGTCTGTTGGTTCAGCGTTCACTGTGGGTATCGCAGAGGAACGCGACCCCGCACTCACTCGTGTAATGGCGGCTGCACTAGAGCACACTCACGAAATGGCGGACACGGCAGCGCCCAGTCAAGTCACAGTTGATATTCATGAGTCTAGTCAAGTCACAGCTGATATTCATGAGTCTAGTCAAGTCACAGTTGATCGTCATGAGTCAAGTCAAGTCACAGTTCATTATCATGAGTCTAGTCAAGTCACAACAGATCGTCATGAGTCAGGTCTAGTCACAGTTGATCATCATGAGTCAAGTCTAGTCACAGTTGATCGTCATGAGTCAAATCGAGTCACAGTTTATTATCATGAGTCTGGTCAAGTCACAGCTGATATTCATGAGTCTAGTCAAGTCACCACTGATCGTCATGAGTCCAGTCAAGTCACAGCTGATCTTCCTGAGTCAAGTCTAGTCACAGTTGATCTTCCTGAGTCGAGTCTAGTCACAGTTGATCGTCATGGGGCAAATCAAGTCACAGTTTATGATTATGAGTCTAGTCAAGTCACAGCTGATAGTTATGAGTCTAGTCAAGTCACAGTTGATTGTCATGAGTCAAGTCAAGTTACAATTCATTATCATGAGTCAAGTCTAGTCACAGCTGATCTTCCTGAGTCAAGTCTAGTCACAGTTGATCGTCATGAGTCAAATCGAGTCACAGTTCATTATCATGAGTCAAGTCAAGTCACAGTTTATTATCATGAGTCTGGTCAAGTCACAGCTGATATTCATGAGTCTAGTCAAGTCACAACTGCTCGTCATGAGTCAAGTCAAGTCACAGTTGATTGTCATGGGTCCAGTCAAGTCACAGCTGATCTTCATGAGGCAAGTCAAGTCACAGCTGATCGTCATGAGTCAAGTCAAGTCACAGCTGATCGTCATGAGTCAAGTCTAGTCACAGTTGATCATCATGGGTCAAGTCTAGTCACCGTTGATCTTCATGAGGCCACTCAAGTCACAGCTGATCATCCAGAATCACGTCGCATCCCAGCCGATCATCCAGAGTCATGTCACGTCCTGTCTGTTACACCCAGAGTATCAAGGTCAGTTCTTCGGTATCCCAGACTGGCATCCAGCATGGAGGACCCACCGTTGGTGTCTGCACGCGCAGCTGGTATCCTCAAACCCACTCACTTTAGCCCTCCTTTTCCTGAACTGATTCCTCTGTCTGAAGCGCTTCCCTTGATGGGGATCGCTTTTTGGTGTGTTTGGGCTGCATACACCACCACAGAACTCCCAGAGGCGGCGGCACCCACTATTAGGTCTCCATAGGTGGCGGCTGAAGCTGCAGAATCTCCTGAGTTAGTGGTGCTCGCTGCTGTGTTCCCTGAAGCAATGGTGCCTGCTGCAGTTTCTCCAGAGGTGGTGGCTGAGGCTGCAAAACCTCCCAAGGCAGCGGCGCTCGCTTCAGCTCCTAGGATGGTGGTGGCACCCAGAAATACACTTTCAGCCTGTCATGTCACGGTCGAAGGAACCATTGCTGAACTTTGTACCTGTCCTATTAAGGAAAACACTAATGAACTTTCCCTGTTTCCAGATTGTACTGCTGTAGAACCTCCAGAGGTGGCGGCATCCGCTGCAGAACCTCCAGAGGTGTCAGTGGTACTACCTGATGAACTCTCTGTCTGTCCTGATCGGCAAGTCTCTGTCTTCTGCTTAAATAAAGCTTTGCGAATGGATCCGCACGTCTCACATCTTGTCAGCCCCATTACAGCTTCATTCTGTACTTGCTTTCACAGATTAAATGCAGCGATCCAAACAGTCAATCTAATCATCAATGAGACAAAACTTTGCTTCAAGAATCAGCAACACTGCTGACATGATCTAATCGCTAGCACACCCCGAGCACATGTGAGTTAACACATTCCTCTTATCGGCAAGACATATCGGCATTATTTTTCATATCAGGCCGATGCCGATATTTACATTTAAAGCCATTATCGGCCGATTCCGATATCAGTTCGATAATATCGTGCATCCAGGTTAATTACAAGAAATATTATAAATTATATTAGAAAAATTATGTGATCTTTCACGCAAAATTAATACATTTAATCATGCCCTTTGCCCTATTTATACATTTCATCACAAGGATTTTTTTCTAATTAAATTTTACCTTGATACACCATCCTAAAATGGTATTCTTGGCTTGGAAGAAAAAAACCCCCCAAAAAAGCAATTGTCAATAAAGCCAGTCTGGATATAAAATCAGAACAAAAATAGCGCAGAAAATGTTCTATGTTTACTGTGAACTGATTGACAAACTTGGATTGGGTTCCTGTATGGTATGACAGGCTCTTTGTTATGTTTATATTCATTCATGGCTTTACATATCTGCCACAATAGTGTAAGACATTGAGATATGTCAATCTACGAGGTTTTATGAGCAAATATGAGTTATGTATGTATGCAATTAATTAGGAGTAAAAATTCCTCATGTAAGGCATTTTGACCTTGAGCTTCTTTTTCTTTTTCAGTTTTTGAGTGAATATTGCCAAAATTATACACAAATAACACTATTTTCACTCAAAAACTAAGGCTCATAAGCTTATAAACAAAAAGGCCTACAATCAATCAGAAACGATCAAAAGAAATACAAAACCTGTGCTAACTGAAAGAAAACAAGTTGACAAAAAGATTGAATCCACAATAGCATTAAGAGATTTACAAGCAATTTTTAAAATGCCTGGTCATTTTGCGCCCAGCTCAAGGGTTAATTAATTAACATATTGTGCAATTAATTCGACTTTTTAATTCTTTAAAAGTCTTAAACGAACCCCTAATAATCTCTTCTACTGCATTAGTTTGGTTTTTGGTACAAATACAGTAATATCACTCGCTAACCATCATATTTTGCTATTGTACAGATGCTTCCTCTTCCTCGTCCTCACCTATCCTTACACCTGGCCAGAATGTTGACTTTGAGTCTGTAAGAAATGTGTGCTGTCTGCTAATTAAATATGTGAGTATTTAAAACAACCACCAGCTGTAAATAGCATGAATGTCTGTCCCCAGGGAAGCTGCCAAGCTGTTCTCTTTCTCGCTTCTCACGAGTCACAAACAACAATTTCAAGGAGTCTCCCGTCTCTGTTACAGGGGACCCGGTGTTATTTGTACAATCTGATTTTTTATGGGATGCAGAGAACACTGCACTCGAAGGATACAAAGGGATGGTATCCCAGAAGGCTGTGTGTGTACAGCTTTTAATTAACGAGGGCACCTTTCACCATTCTCAGCTCTTCTGTCGAAATAGTTGAACTGTGCAAGAAAATACGTCTTACTGCACTCACTAAATGCTTCTCCACTATGCAGCATTTAAATTCATTCCATTTTTTACCAAGCCTGTTGCACTGCGTAATTAAAGTGACGGATCATTTATATCACATGTATATTTAAATAAAATGTAGTAACTGACAAACATGTATTTTATGAGTGCTACTATGAAATGTAACTGGCTTCATCCCAACAATTTTAGATTGATGTTTTCTCAAATTTTGTTGAGTGTTTTGAATGTATGAATTTAAGTAAAGATTAATGTTTGAATTGCCTTTCTATAAGCAGAAAGCATACTGCCAAATGTGAGCTTGTGCAATCTTGGTTGAAAACCTTTTTATTTTCCTTTTATCAGTGTTTTATAATTATTAGCTACACTGATATTCTATTATAATGTTTTAAGTTCAGGATGTAGTGTATTCATTGTTCACCTTTCCCGCTATACGTTAGACGTAACAAATGAGAAGCTTTTTTCCTTTATTCTTCAAAGCTGATCGCTCTGTTAGCATCAAACGGAAAGGCAAAATCTTGAGTGTTTTCAAACAGGTTCTCTTGAACAGTGACTTCCGGATACGACTGTCACAATACGCCCCCTAGTGGCAGTTGTAATGTACGCCTTTAAACCCTTCTAGACCTGATATATTCTGTTTGCGTGTATAGCAAAGAAGGGTGTTGAATAAGTGCCTATGAATAAATAATCATGAATTAATAGGCTATATATGCCTAAAGGACAAAAGACCGCCAGTAGTTTTGGAGGGAATATGTTATGTATGGCCTATGACTAAAAACAATGTAAAAAAATCACATAATTATTTCTGACTTATTTATCCATAACTGCCCATTCTATATAAGTAGGAGTTATTTAGGATGAAAACAGACAAAATCACTGATAATTTTCATATTATAGTTTTGATAAGAATAGCTTAAATCACTTCCGGTGGGTTGCATTCTGTTTACCTGAAATATTTCACAGCCAAAGCTCAGATCCGAAAACAAATCTGGTCTGTCGTCATTGTTGTAAGTAGTGATAAGGTGGCTTAAATTGCTTGCTTATAGCTAAAATGGGATACAAGTATTTTAACACTGAAAAAAACACACATTACTTTTAAGCGGTTCTTTGTTTATCCGCTGTAGGGAAAAGGACAGATGGCATTTAAATAAGATTATTCAGTCTTAGTGTTTTTGTAAACTTTGTCTGGGTTCTTTTTGGTAGAAACAAAGGGAGAAAGAGAGAGAGAGAGAGGAGAGTGATGAGAGAGAGAGAGTGATGAGAGAGAGAGAGTGGAGAGAGAGAGAGAGAGAGAGAGAGAGAGAGAAAGAGGAACAAGACTTTGTGGCAAGGTGACTGTATCCTGTATATATATATATATATTATGGTCAAAATTATAACAGCACTAGTATTTTCACCAGCTAAAATGGTTTCAAGTCAGTTATTTCTATCTTTTGCTGTAGTGTGCCAGTAAAAAATATCAGTTTACATTTCCAAACATTCATTTTGCCATTAATTGTAATAGTCCAGTGAGATTTTAGTTTGTTTTGTTTGCACAAGGAGTCTGACAACAGCCAGTGCTCCACACAGAGATCTGATCTCATCATCATCCAGTCTGTCAAACTGAGACAGACTAAATCCAGAAGAACTGTGGCAACGTCTCCAAGATGCTTCAAGAGACCTACCTGCAAAGCTACTGTACTCTTAAAAGTTTTAGGCACTTGTGTAAAAATGCTATAAAATGAGGATGCTGCCAAAAATAATATAATAAATAGATTTTCTTTATCAATTAACTTCTATTAACTAAATCAAATCAACATTTGGTGTGACCAACCCTTTGTTTAAAGCAGCTTTTGCCCTCGGTGCACTTGTGCATAGTTTTTCAGGTAGCTTTGCAGGTATAGGTTTCTTTAAGCATCTTGGGGATGTTACAATCTAAACTTAAACAAGTGTTTTGTTGCATTTGATGTTTTTTTAGGAAGGCTAGTGTTTATTGCATCATTTTACTGTTGTGTTTATTTCCTGATGATATTTTGTGTTTGTTTGTGTAAGACTGTGCTCTATATTTTTTATTATTGGCCACAGTTGCCTTTCTTTTCTTTTTTTTACTGTGCATGCTTGCCCTTGAAACAAACATAAAATGAAATTATATTTGTCTATGGCTAAGATGGCTAAGAGGGGTGTGGACATCAGACAACGTGAGAACAGCTTTAGCTCTATATTTTAACGTGATTTTTGATCTGACGATGTTCATTAAACACAGAACACACACCAGATGCTCACGTGCTCTCTGACTGTAAGATATTTGCATATCCCATTAAACATACACACTCAGAACAAGCCCCTATCCAGCTTTGAGGAGTGTTCAAGTCGTGTAGCGAGGCATACTTCGCAAGCTGAGCCTCCCACTCTCCGGCACTGCCAAGTGCGTCATCCCGTCTCCCCTCTCGCCCTCTGGCCCTGGAGTGGCCCCTCAGCACCACTGGCTCTGGAGCCTGTGTAGGACTGTTTAATATACACTGCGTCCAATTATCTCCATTCGATTAGCTTCCATAATAATTGATTCTGCAGAAGTCAGAAAGCACCAGGCGGCGTGTCAAGAGATCCTGAAATAAAAAGTTATTTTTCCTCCTGCACGGCCACAATTTTTTTGTTCTTCTGTATTAATGTGGCAGTCAGACTAATTTATCAACTGCAATTTTTGAAGTGCCCTTGGGAAGAAAGTTGCTTGTCATCGCATACTGCCGAGTTATTAGGCGAATGGCTTTGAAAATGTGGCATTGTTTGTTAATATTACTTCCAGTAAGGATGGTTTCATAAACACACGCCAATTTATCACCAAGGATGAAGTAACAGAACACATTTTCGTTTTATTATTTGAGCTCGTGTGTGCTGTTTGCAACATTCATCTTCTGTGTGTTCAGGTGTCACTTAGTGCTATAACTTCGCAGACTGCTGATGGCACAGATCCTGCTGATGGGGATCTCTTTACTGAGCGTTTTTAGTTCTTCTAAAACACTCTTGTAATTCCTCCTCTCCTCTATCCACCTCCAGTTTTCTATAAGCCGTTTTAAGCCCCTCTCCGGGGTGGCATTACCGGGGATAGTGGTTCATTTGTTCTGTTTACGGCGTGGAGGTGATCTACACTCATCTCCCACAGCTCTGTCCTGATACACTCCCTTTCGCAGAGACTGAAAAGTTCTTCACCTCTATTCTGTAGCATCTTGTTGGGATAATTCTCGAGAATTGTACCATAAACAATTGCATCTGTATTTCTTGGAGTGCACATGAATGAAATACTTGGTGCTGATTGATATTATTTAGACTTTGATGCCAGCTGGAGATTATGTTATGCGTATAGCCAGTAGAAATGTGCATATGCAGACCCACACGGATTTTAGCAGCTGCAGAGTCCTTTTATGAAATATTTTGGCTAATCTGATGATGCTTTTGCAGATTTGAAGTTTTGAAATGAAATCAGGACCTGGTTATGATGAGTATGGTAGTTTATAGACACATATTATACAATGACTCAAGTTGTGCTATTTGATTAGAGGACCTTTTGAAAGAAATTAATACTTTTATTCCCCAAGGACGCATTAAATTGATCAAAAGTGACCGTAAAGACATTTATAATGTTACAAACGATTTCTTTAACAAATAAATGCTCTTTTGACCTTTCTATTCATGAATGATCCTCATTTCCACACAGCAGCACTACTGTTTTCTGCACTGATGACAAGAAATGTTTTTTTGAGAACCAAATTGGCATTTTTTAGAATGATTTCTGAAGGATCATGTGACACTGAAGACTGAAGCAATGGCTGCTGAAAATGCAGCTTTGCAATCATATGAATTAAAATTGTAATATGTTTTTTTTTACTGTATTCTACCCTTGGTAAGTGTAAGAGACTTTCAAAAATATTTTGAACCCCAAACATTTGAACAGTACTGTAGATGCAAAAGTTAAAGTTTCTCAGAGTGAGATACTTACAGAGTGACCTTTCTTAAGAAATGATCATTATTATGAATAATGCTTAATCCTATTTCTCTTCACAGTTCACTTGGGCAATTTTATGGTGAAGTGCTGCAGTTATGTCAGTAGAATCTGCACATAAATTCTCCATTTTGCATTCAGTTTTTTGCATTCAACTTAACCTCATTGTATAAAGCTGACTCAGTTGAGTAAAACAACACATCTTGTACATATGCAAATTATCATGCACAACTTATGTACAATCATATGTGTCATCAGATATACACTAGGGTCCAAAAGTCTGAGACAGTAACTGCAAATGTTGCTGTTTGTCTAATTGAATACATTTTACGTGTAAAATTGGAAGCATATTAATTTCAGTTTAAACATTTAACCTGAATTTCAGAATGTCTCTCTTTTGCCTTATTAACAACAGCACTCAGGCTGCATCAACTACACATATTTGTGTAAAACTTGATCTTTATGTTCTCCAGCATTGTGTGAGAACGATCCAAAGAACATCTTGAGCTTCAGTGGAAACTGATCTAACTGTCTGAACAAAGTGTCACATGATCAGTGTCAAACATTTATTTTTTGTTTATTTCATTTGTGAACTAAAAATGAAAAATCTCAGACTTTTGGACCTTACTGTATGTAATAACATATATCCACATCCGAGGTCCAGCATTTCCTTGAGTTGTTCTTTCTTTGAGATCCACATTTTAAACAGCTGCTTTTCTCAGACTGCCACTTTTTCTGTTGTCACACATCAGTCATATGTTCTCATCACTTCTGTTTTTGATCCAAGGGTAGATCCACAGCTTATGGCCCCTCCTTTCATATGCTTTTAGCCAGCATCACTTCCTCTTCCTCTTCCTCTTTCTCTGCTTCACTTCCTCTCACAGCATCTCACTGATCCATTTCTTCCCAGCTTGACTCCATCCACACTTCCACAGCTTTGGAAAACTGAGATATCTGGCCGCCTGGGATCAGTCTATTCTAGATAAACCTTATCTCACCAACTTGCACAGCACACTGACATATAATTTCTCTTCAACAGCAATTCAACAGTAATGCTTAGAAAGAGGACGAGGGTGATTGGATTAGTGATTGGATGGGTGACTGGGATCTGCCCAGTTAAATGTGCTAGAGGAGGGGCTGGGCCTAACAGACGCATTCATTACCATATTTGGAACAGGGAGGTGCATAAATATGAGTGTTTCTGGGCACTTAGAGGCGGACAAAGTACACAACTCCATTACTTAAGTGAAAGTACAGATACTGCTGGTCAAATATTACTCCATTATAAGTAAAAGTTGTAAAGACAGATTTTTACTTAAGTAAAAGTACAGAAGTACTTGCTTTTAAAAGTACTTAAGTACCAAAAGTAAATTCTTTTAATGTCAATGCACTCGTTTTATTATGTTGGATGTAAACAGTGCCTTGCGAAAGTATTCATACCCCTTATTTTTTTTTCACGTTTTTTGTTATGTTGCTGCCTTATGTTTAACTGCTTTAAATTACTTTTTTTCCCACATCAATCTACACTCCATATACTATAATGGCAAAGCAAAAACAGAATTGCCACACCTTCGTAAATTTATAAAAAAGAAAAAAATGGAAATAAGTACATTGCATAAGTATTAATACCAAACTAAATATTTAGTTGAAGCACCTTTAAGCCTCAAGTATTTTTTAGTTTGATGCAACAAGCTTTGCACATCAGCATTTGGCAATTATCTGCAATTCTTTCATCACCTCTTCACCTCTCAAGCTCTGTCAGGTTGGTTGGGGGCAGATGCACATTTTCAGGTTTTTCCAGAAATATTTGATTGGGTTCAATTCCAGGCTGTGGCTGGGTCACTCAAAGACATTCACAGAGTTGTCTATAAGCCACTCTTGCTGTGTGCTTAGGGTCATTGTCCTGTTGGGAGGTGAGCCTTCTGCCCAGTCAGAGGTTCTGAATGCTCTGGACTGGGTTTTCATTAAGGCTATATCAATATTTCGCTGCATTGAGCTTTCCTTCTACTCTGACAAATCCCTCAGTCCCTGCCACTGAAAAACAACCCCACAGCATGAGGCTGCTACCAGCACAATTTACTTTTGGGATGGTACTCTGCAGGTGATGAGCAGTGCCTGGTTTCCTTCATCAAACGGTTGGGGACGCTAAATTCAACTGTCCAGATAGGGTAGAATACTATGCAATGGGAATCATTTAATTACAAAAGTACATTTAAGTAGTTTAACATAAGGCAGCAACATAAAGCGTGAAAAAAATTAAGGGGTATAAATACTTTCACAAGGTACTGTAGTTGCAATACCTCTGAAGCAACTTACAATACATTACACCTACTGAATACACTGTCTAGCTTGTAGTATTCTTTGGAATAAAGAGCTTTTAGAATTTTAAAAACCTATGGGGAAAAAAACTAAACAAAAATAATAATTATTATTTAACACCCTACCCACCCCCACAAAAGCAGGAAGGTAGTGATCTCACACAGTTCTGATGTGATCTATGTGTAGCCATTCATCCACATATGAACAGAGTGGACAGTGAAATCCTGTAAATACAGACTGATAAGGAAGAAATAAAAAATCAAACCTGCTTTAAAATCCAGCAACAGAGCTGTAGCTGTACAACTTTACAACAGAACTTTTTAACAAAAAAGCAAAACAGCAAGAATTATTGACATCAAAACAAAATTTATAAAATGCTGTCTAATCGCTCTCGCTGTACTTTGATGTCACACACAGAATGGTCTGTGCAGTGCCGCTTCAGTCAAACACCTATTGTGTTTTATTAGATGCACAACAGTTCTTCTGTGGCTTATAGGTAATATTTTCGTTAACACAATTTTGCAAAATCAGGCAATATTGTGTCTATTATAAATCCCAATATTAACTTCTATATTGAATTGGTGTAAATAAATATACATTTGAAAAGGGTCAGTGCTCAAAAAATGATGCGGAAATCATTAATGTAGCCCCAGGCCAGGAGTGAGTATAGGGAAGCCCATTCCGTCACTGAATAAAGAAACATTAAAAAATAAGGTAATTGCGACTTTTTATCTTACAATTCGGACTTTTTTCACAGACAATTGTGAAAAATATAACCTCGCAAATTGTGAGTTATCAAGTCAGGAATGGCGAGATATAAAGTCGAATTCTGACTTTTTCTCAGAATTGGGATATAAACTCACAAGTTGCGAGCATGATTATTAACGCAGAATTGTGAGATATAAAGTACAATTGATGAGATAAAAAACTCATAATTGTGACTTTTTTTCACAATTGCGAGTTTATATCTCGCAATTCTGACTTTATAACTCGCAATTGCGAGTTTTTATCTCGCAATTCTGACTATAGCTCGCAATTGTGAGTTTTTTTCTCCGAAGTGTGAGATATAAACTCACCAATTGCTAGTTCTAAAGTCAGAATAGGGTATATGGTCGAACATCACTTGACCAAAACCGGAAAAAAGGTCTCTTGCTTAACGCTTGAACCGGAAGTGACGAGACCCGGTTAACAGAATAAGGAAGTCTGTTGTGCATAACCCCTATTCAGATTATAAAACTACCAAGTGCGAGTGATAAAGTCAGAATTGCGAGATATAAAGTCCAATGTTGGGGGGGGGGGGGGAACTGAATGTTCTTCAGTAATTCTGACTGTATTTCTCAGAATTGCGAGTTTATATATCACAATTATGACGTTTTAACTCGCAATTGCGAGTTTATACCACACAATTCAGAGAAAACAAGTCCGAATTGTGAGATAAAAAGTCACAATACATTTTATTTTTTATCAGTGGCAGAAACGGGCTCCTAGATTACTGATAAGCTGTCTGAAAAAAAGAAAGTCACGTTTTCGAGAAGAAAAAAAATCACCCACTGGACTTTCAAAGCTGCCTAACGACTTTCTACTTTGAGGATCTTAATAGAAATGTAGTGGAGTGAAAAGTAAAATATTTGTCTTTCAAATGTAGTGAAGTTAAAGTCATAAGTTTCCAGAAAAAAATAATACTCAAGTAAAGTACAGATACTCAAAAAGTGTATAAGTACAATACTCAAGTAAATATAAGTATTTACAGTACACCTCGCTTTTGCGTGTATGTCCCAGGTATGTTTTCATTCAAACTATAAATTCAATAGCTCTATTAATAATTTAATTCAAGGAGCACTAAATAATCAAAAGTGACAAGTAAAACATGTTAATGAGGCTGTGCTGTGCAAAATGGGTTCTTTTGTAACTGTTTTTGCATACAGGACGAATTGCATTTTAAAATAAATTAAAATATAATTTTTTATTATAATATTATTTTAACCACTAGTGTTTTACTGTAGGGCCTATTTTTGACAAATGAATGCAGACTTGGTAATCAAATGTTCCAAAACACTTAAAAGACTTCTGACCCAATGTTTTTTGAATTGTCGTGTATAAGGGTCAGAGCAAAATTGTCTTGAAAAGTTTTCATAAGCCTTTAATATAGATTTTATTATTTTACAGTAGTCCTAGTCCCAGATTTTCAGTCTTTAAAATAAATGAAGAAAAAAGGTAAAATATTTAAAATGCTGTTAATCTAAACTAAAAAAAAAATACAAATAAACATAAGCCGTTTAAATTTTATTGTGGCAAAGTGTATTATATCAGTCTGCTTCTATTCCTATCTGTCCTATTTCTAAACATAATATTTGTATATTATACATTATTTCCATCACAGAATTACATTTTTAAATGTAAAAATGTATGTAATGTTTTAGGAAAATTACAAAAATTGTAAAAATTTTCTCTTATACAAATATATTGCAGACCGGAAAACTACTAAAATAATGAGAGAATAACGCGTTTAAGTGAGTCCACAGGGCCAAACGTGGCCGTAGTTGAAGAAACTGTCTTGCTGATCAGATGCCGTAGAAATGCTATTTTCAAGACTCATAAATGCTGCCAGAGCTTCTGCTCTCCTGTGTCATAAAACAAACCCTTGACACTGCAGTCTTTATCACTGGAAGCGGTGATGCCATGTAGGACCCTACGGAGAAAAGCCAGTAATGCTTGTTGTGGGGAATCAAGGACAGCTCCCTCAGAGATCATAAAAGAGAACAATGAAAACTTGACAATAGCTTTTTTGACTTTTGCAGCAAGTTGGCTGTTTTCTCTCTCACTCTATCTATGTCTCTCTCACTAAATATCTTACTAAGGTCCAAACAAATGTTTTTTTTTTTTTTAGAACCTTTGGTCAAATCTGATCTTTTCCTGCCTATAGGACCCGCTGCTATATATATATTATATATATATATTATATATATATATACTGTATATATAAAATTTGCTTTTTAAAAATATATTTTATGTATATATTATGGGAAAAGTGGAAGTCCTCAAATGTCCCCTTGTTTCCCTTTGTTCACAAGCAAAAGCTACATAACCACACACCCTCTCCCAGAGAAATAAACCTGTCCACAAACCCTTTGTGTGTAAAAAACAAGTGTATTTTTTGTTTTTAGTATTGCCGATTGTCAACCAACACATACTGCACATGCGATGCCTAGGTTGTGGTGTGTATTGTACTCTTAAGCCACCCCGCCTCTATCTCTCCTCCACTAAGGAGATGTTCTTCTTTAACTAACTGCCATTCCCTTGTTCATCTTTTGTGTACCAAAAATGTTTCTCAAGATATAGAGCAGTTTTAGCCCCCTATTGATCGACAGTAATAACACAAACTCTCCTGATACATCCATGCTCAGTGCTGACGCAACAACACCGGCCCCCAAAAAGAAGGAAAAAGGAGAAAATTCATAAAAGTATTAAAAAGCACAAATAGATTTTCTGATCAACAAATCAATCCGTTTTTCTCAGAAAATGTGCTTTATTTTAACTACTTGAAGGAAAAGCAAACTCTCTGATCAGCTTTTAACAGAAAGCGCCAGAGGAGAGAGACACACATGCAGCCAGAGATGAATGTGTGCAGTATATCCCCTCATTAGAATGTCTATCACCCCCATGGCCTTCCTCCCACAATGCCCCATCCCCCTTTTAGAGGTTACCACGTCAGCATCCCAGTTTTGCTCCTTAATAGTCATCAGATTTTCTATCCACAGTGGTATAATCGGCGCAGATGAAGATGCTTTTGGACTCTGATCTAAGCAGTTTTTTGTGCGAAAGGAAGCCCGATAGCAAACTCCCAACTCTGTGTTTTGTGCTGCGAAGCAGCCTTGATCACTCTTACCCCGCAGTCTGTATATTTTCCAGTCAGGCCTTATATTTACCACATCAAAGACGTTGCAAATTGCTCCGTAATTCAGTTTGGGAAATTCTGCCAATATTGCAAAAAATCCAAAAAAGTCTTAATATCCCAAGAAAGTGGCACGTTTATCTTGACTTATTATTAATGGAGGGCCTTGTTTGTATTTTGTTCAGTTTATGCTGAGGGTGTTAAAGTGACTCCCGGGTCGATTGTGTTCCCGAAGTGAGGAACACCTGATTTCATCTCGGGTTCATAGAGATGTCATCCCCCATGATGCTTTGCTCAAACTGCGTAGATCAGCAGAGAGTGTGAGTACACTGTGACATAAAGCACCACACGGAGTTGGGATCATGATGTGTTTTTACTGTTTCTCGTAAATGGTAAGCATTATTTATGACTAATTGTTTTTTAGTACTTTCTTTCTTTTTCCGCTGATGTCACTAAGCACTCTTATTTTGTAGCCTCTCCTCAGAGACCGGTTTACACAATTGAATTGATTTCTGGTCGATAAAATAAGGTCCCGCCCTATTTCTTTTAGAGTTGCTTTTTAGACATAAATAATGACCTTTTATTCTTAGAAAAGGTCACAGGACATTAAATGTCAGTAAGACAGTGTTGGGGAGTAATTAGTTACATGTAACGGAATTACATAATTTAATTTAATTTAATTTAATTTAATGTAATTGTGTAATTAAATTACAGTTACTTATGAAAATATTAAAGGGATAGTTCACACACAAATGAAAATTCTGTCATTAATTACTCACCCTCATGTCGTTCTAAACCCGTAAGACCTCTGCTCATCTTCGGAACACAAATTAAGCTATTTTTGATGAATTCTGAGAGCTCTATGACCCTCCCATAGACAGAAATGTAATTTCAAACTATCTTAAATTGTGTTTGAAGATGAACAAAGGTTTTATGGGTTTGGAACGACGTGAGGGGAGTAATTAATGACAGAATTTTCATTTTTGCGGGTACTATCGCTTTAAGTATTACAAAGGGGGTTCCATCGGGACTATGTCACACACATAAATTTTGATTGATTATTTCCCAAATTGCAATGACTGTCTGCTCTATAATGTGCGGAAACCAATCAGGAGTTTAGGACTCCGATAGGAACAGCTTATTCCTAACTGATTTATTTCCCTATTTCGTTTTTTAGATATATATATTATATATATATATAATATATCTATATAATATATATATATATTTATATGTGTATATATATATATATATATGCTTTTATTGTTAAGATGAAAGTTTTTTTTCAAGGCATTGTTAGATGTAGATGCCAAACACAGTTTGTTCACTTCACAATACATCAGTTGATGGACTGGGGTTGTGTGGATTACTTGTGGATGACCGTTTGCATCAGCTGTTTAGACTTTCGTTCTGACGGCACCCATTCACTGCAGAGGATCCATTGGTGAGCCAGTGATGAAATGCTAAATTCATCCAAATCTGCTCCAATGAAGAAATAAACTCATCTACATTGTGGATAGCCTGCATTTGAGTAAATGTTCAACAAATTTCCCTTTTCGGTGAACCATTCCTTTAATAGTAGTATTGGTATCGATATTGGCCTTCACAGTACTTGGTATGGGATCAAAATTAATATAAGTGATGTAGCCCATGCCTAGTGCACAGCTTTCATGGCATTTATAAATAATCTCAGCACACAGCTCACAAGGGTAGTTTCCCAGCTTTCTCTCTGATTTTACTAAACCTTGATTCTACACACACATTTGTTAATTGTGCAAATTTTGCAATGTCTGCATTTAAGGAACATTATCATTTCCCTTGAGTCACGGCGTGTTATGAATATGCAGATGTCCACAGAGATGATCTTAATACATCTGTGACTATGCAAATTAAGCAGACTATGGCTGTTTCATTTTAATCATTTGCAGGTGCAAGTATAGGTCCTTGGCACTTTAATTAGAAAATGTTCTGGGTTTTCTTTTGATGCCAGCATTGTGCGATAGTATCTGAATACTGTAGCGAGTTCAGCTTGATGAAACATTGAGATCAGACAGTACTTGCACTCAATATATGTCGACAATGGATTGTGCTGTATGGGAATAATAGAAAGAATAAAGAGAAAAAAGAGAAATAATATAATGATAAACTGTATCCATAATGCCTAAATTCAGTATAGCAGAAGGAAGAAACAAGAAAGCAATGCTGGGGGAATGTATTGATAGAGTGAGTGGTTGGCCAGGATATTGTGAATACATAATAAGCAATAACCTCTGACTCTATTGACTTTTGGCTTCAGAAATATGTACAGGGCTACAATCATAGACATTAATATGTAGATGCCACATTTGGCTGTAAAATGTTAGCAGCACCACCATTTTAGGACAGTCAATGAGGAGACTTCTTGGAATAGATGTCAGTAGAGAAGTGCGCTGAATTAAGTAAGTTTGGAGTTTACTAATGAAAAAAAAAGCTTTAAGAGAAAGTTCTATAAGATTTATTGACAGGAAGAAATTTGAATTGTGCTAGCCACTCTTCTATAGGCTGTGCCAACAGTTGTTAACTGTTGGAAAACTGCTGACTTTAGTTAAATAAGTTTGTAGATCATTTTGACAAAGTTTGATTATGTATTTTCACATTAATTTAGCATGATTAGCGACAACACTGCTGTGATGGTGTTTCTAGAGTCAAAACTTTGCCCAATATTAAGTTTATCAATTAAGAGGGTGACTGTAAATATTTTGATGTTTTATTTGTTAGCTTGTCAGCTAGCAACAGTCTTATGTTATTGTTTTGAGAGAAATTGTGATGCTAAATTGATGACAAAAAGTAAAAATAGTTGCATACCTTTCAGCACCTTTTGTATACAGTTTTAGATACAGGTGTTTAGATCGGAAGGTTAGTCATGCAGTTGTTAATTAAAGGTTTAAACTCTTACATCCTTTAAGAGAGAACAAAAACTCGCAATTATTCCAAACATAACATGATGAAAACCATCCCTTCTTCAATGTGATTCACTTTCCTCCCTCCTTCAGATAAAACTCATCAGGCTTGAAGTGCTGGCTACAAACACATGCACTGCCACGAGAGTACATTTGGCAGGTTCCTCAGTTCTGGCTGCCATTATCCATCTCTCTCTTAATTTTTCCTTTTTTGGAAAATTGTGGAAATGTTATGATGTTGTTTTTTTGCAACTGGAGCATATGAGTAACGCTGTAATAACATTTGCTACGATCCATCATTCTACTTCTATGCAGAAGCTGCACTGTTTATCCGACTAATATTTACTTGTGTCCAGTGTTATTTTAGTATCCTTGAGATTATAGTTTTTGATTATTTTTTTTCATTCAGCATTACATCACTTTTTCACGAATGGATCCTCTGCAGTGAATGTGTGCTGTCCATATAGCCGAAGAAAAAAACACACAATGACTTTAAATCCATCACTTCTGGCAAAAATACTGCTAGTCCATAATTTATAGTAAGCAGATAGTTATGAGCAGATTATAGTTGTCTGCTCACATCAAAATCCACTGACATATTTCTATAGAACTGTTTTGGATTGTTTTCACTTGTAAAACCGTGCTGACCTTGAATATTTTTCTCTCCTGATTCAGACGTGACAACTTTTTCATTGGAGAAAAGCAATAATGATTATGGATTTTTCCTTTCAAACACTTTTCCCTTTACATGATGTTAATTAACTGACTGGAGTCTGTGGTTTACTTGTGGATTATTGTGATGTTTTTTATCAGCGGTTTGGACTTTCGTTATGACAAAACCCATTCAATGCAGAGGATCCATTGGTGATGAAGTGATGTAATGCTAAATTACTACAAATCTGTTCTGATGAAGAAACAAACTCATTATAGTATGATAGTATATTTTCGCCATTTTTTATTTGAAAAAACATATTTATTTTCCACAAATAACTAAAATGAAATTTTAGTCGGTGACTGTGTCAGTATTTAAAGTTGAAAGTCAACAGACCAAAAAAAAAACACAAACAGTTGACTGTTTTCAAGCAAAAGGCTTATCTGTCTATAAATGGTTTTTGGACATCAAGATAGTCCTTGCCTAAGCTAACGCTATTGGTTGACCAGTGTTGCTGAACTGGTGTATTCCAGAAAGCACGGTTAATTAAGTTACCGTCAGCTAAACCCTGAACTTTCAGTTGATTAACCCAAACCTGGCTTACTTAGGTATACTGGTTCCAAAAACACGTCCGGGAGTAAGTTAATTCAACACAGAGTATGTTCCTGATTAAGACTCAAGACATTCTCAACAGAGCAATGAATCGACGAGTCACTATGGAAACGGACGCCATGCTGTTTCTTTCTTCTTCTTTTATTCAGTGGTCATTTACATACTTACTGCATATCGCCACCTAATTGATGGTTTTGCAATCATTTTTTTTTTTCTGTTTAAATATTTCTCCTGAGAATAAGAATTATTGTTTGTTTGATGCTAATTATATAATAAGAAATGTCACATATGTATTTTTATTATATAAATACATTATAGAAAATGCAGATCCATGTGTGAGACGATAATATAAAATGTAATAAATATATATGATGAGTTCATTTGCAAAAACCGATAACTCAGTTGTATCAGTTTCAAAAATAATGTTTTTTCATTGTGCATTCCAATTAATCTCAATCAAACTGCAGTTGGGTTATTTTGACTAGGTAAAAAAAAAATCAGCTAATTAACTGTAACAGAGGAAACACAGGAAGCGTGCGGATCCATCTGCAAGGCTTTATTCGCAAGAGACGTGGTCAAAAACAGGCATAGGTCAGACAATGGCAAACAGGTATATTGATGGCAAGGCAAGAGGAATAATCCAGGTACAAGGCAAAGGTCCAAGCAGGGGCGAACAGTATCCAATTGGGCGAGACTCAAGGCATAATCCAGGTACACAGGCAGTGATCAGAACACGGGGAAACAGACAAGGCAAGATGAAGAAAACAAGGAAAACAAGACAGTAGGCTCGGTAATGCAGCTAACACTAGGTGAGTGGAAAATGCTAGACAATACACGAGACTAAAACAGAAAACACGGAATGCTCGGTAAGGCAGCTAACACTAGGGGAGTGAAAAAGGCAGAACAATACTCAGCGATCTGAACAGGAACTGAGTGGGTGTTAAATAGAGTGTGTAATGGCTCTCAGGTGAGCGTGTAATAGTGAAGGCTTGTGATCAGTTGAATCAGCTGGGTAAATGCAATGGATGATGGGAAATGCAGTCCAGGGTGATGTGTCTGTGTGGTGTGAGAGTCAATGTAACGGTAGAGTGACCTCTACTGGTAATGGCCACGGACCGGATCGTGACAGAGCCCCCCCCCAAGGAGCGGCTTCCAGAAGCTCCCAACACTAAACGATCCAGGTGGGCGGTGGAGCGGGGAGGGGAACAGGGGGAGGGACGGTGGGCCAGGTCCATGTGGAAATTGAGAGACTGGGAACTGAGGCAAAGCCGGCAGGGCACCAATGTGGAGCAGACGGAACAGGAGCCCACAAGGGCAGAGCAGACGGAGCAGAAGACCCTCCATGGCAGAGCAGCCAGAGCAGGAGCCCACCCTGGGAGAACTCAGGGACCAGGATACCCTCCCAGGGCGTACTGTGGAGCACAATAGCGTTTACGGGGGTGCTGGAACCTGGCGGGTCTCTGGCGGAGCAGCACAGCCACGCACTTTCGAGGAGTGCACTGGAGTAGTCTTGGGGCTGGAGCTGGCACTGGATTGAGTCTTGGGGCTGGAGCCGACACTGGAGACGGGGAAATAGGAGCCCTCCCTGGCCTTAACAGGGAAACAGGAGCCCTCCGTGGACTAAACTCGGAAACAGGAGCCCTCTTTGGGCTATACTCGGGAACTGGAGCCCTCCGTGGGCTTAAACTCGGGGACTGGAGCCCTCCGTGGGCTATACTCTGGAACAGGAGCCCTCCGTGGGCTTAATTCGGGAATTGGAGTCCTCCGTGGGCTATACTCTGGAACAGTAGTCCTCCCTGGTAGGGACTGGGACCTGGGGAAAACTGAGACACAAGAGACAGAAAGAGCATATACGGTCTCATGGATGGCACATACAGTTCTTTCACAAACGGCCTCCATAACCATGACAGAACAGGACAAGAGTACACAGATGGCCTCCATAGCCGTGACAGGACAAACAGGAAGTTCACAGGTGGGTACTACTGACACCTCTGGAGGTTCTGCAGCGGATGCCGCCACCTCTGGAGGTTCTACAGTAGTGCCCTCAGGATACAGGGAGAGTTCGTCAAAGGTTCCTTCGACCTTGACATGACAGGTTGAAAGTGCGTTTCTGGGCGCCACCACCACGCAAGGAGCTGAAGCGAGCACCGTTGCTTCTGGAGGTTCTGCAGCATGCGCCGCCACTTCTGGAGAAACTGCAGTGGGCACCATCGCTTCGGGGAACACAGCAGCGAGCACCACTATCTCAGCACCACTACCTCATTTCCCAGAATTGTCCGGATTCTTCATTCTGAGCGTGTGTGTCTTAATCACACCATCAGCTTCATTTAAGCAGAAACCTGAGCAAAACGAAGGTAAAGAACAGGAAAAGGTCAATCCTTCATCACAGCTTACAGCCGACAGGGTGATTGAAAGACATGATATTTTCACCGGAACAAGACAGGGTTGTTGGATAGCCTTCGACTTTGCATAAAGCAATTGTGTCACTATAAAACAGGGTGGAAACTCTTTTTTTCTGTATAATTTGACAATCACTTCCAAGTACGTGCACGGCATGTTCATAGTAGTTCGTGCCCTTTTTGCTCTGACCTACAATCAACTTTCTGTGTGATGATTCTCACCTTATTCACAGTGTCGAAAGTATAATTTCAGCCTGCTTTACCTCAATAGAGTACAAAGAGCCAAAAAAATTATTCAGTATGCCTTTGTCCAAAACAGCTCGTAATTGGCTCATTTAGACAGAGCATCATGTTCAGTTCATTGTGGAAGAAAATAAAGAGAAGTGTCTCAATTAATGTTTTATTTCCAAAAATAAAAGAACCTGGACAGAATTAAGACAGGCTGTCCTTAACCTCAGGTGCTTACCAGGATGTCAATGTGTTTTTGTAACGATTGTTTGCTTTAATCAGAAGCAAATCTTGTTTTCAATAATTAGCAGACAGGTGAAAAGGAGGGGAAAGTCCATTTCCAAAGAGTCCATGCATTCATAGATCAATATAATGAATTTTAATGCCACACTGTTTACTCCTTCCAGGAAGAAGTTAATGCAGAATTAAAATCATGTGATTCATCAGCTCAGTACTGTTTTATTGTGTTTTTGTTCTATGTCTCAAATCGTTTACTCATGTTGTTCCAAGCCTATACTTTCTTTTTTCTGCAGAACACAAAAGAAGATATTATGAAGAATGTTGGGAACCAGATATTTTGTTGACCATTTACTTTGATTATATGGAGCCTAAGACATTTCTCTAAATATCTACTTTTGTGTTCCACAGAAGGATAAAAGTCATACAGGTTTGGAATGGAGTAAATGATGACAGAATTTTAATTTTGGTAAACCATCCCTTTAATCCCTATTGTGATTTTCTTTCTTTTCTTTTTTTTCCCAGTGAAAAATATCTGAACACCCTTGATACTAGATACATTTTTTTGAGAAGTCAAATTACATGAGATAGTAAGAATTGTTTTCAGAAATGTACAACTTGAATTAAGTTTATTGTTCTTCAGATTGCAAATGCAATTGTACATTAAGATAAACGCAAAGCTTATATCTTAACAATGGGGTAAGAAAAAATAGAAAACGAAAATAAAAAATATTATATTTAGTTGTTTAATTTTTTTAGTAGTGGATTCTGCAATGTTATTCATTACAAATTAGCAGTATAACTCATATGACAGTTTCCTCAAACTCAATGAGATGCTGTCTTGTCACTGACATATGATGGGTTCCTTCCTATTCATATCCCTTAAACCCTGCTGTTTTTGAAAGAATGCATTGTCACAGCACAGCACAGTTCATGCCAGATACATTTTTACTGGCTATAGAGCAAATTAATAAGCCTCTGTTGGGGAGGCTGGTTTAGCTACACGCTACAAGTAAATGAACTACAATCAAGCCAGCAGTTAGTGCTACTACATTAAATTACATATGGAATATTTTTCAAATATGACCAAACAATTGTGCCATTTTATAATTTGATCAGAGCCAAAACAATTCAGGTTTTGGATGCATAAACTCAATATATAGTCTAGCTGCTGCTTGAATTGAGGACTTTGAATCTGTTAAAGGGAGAGTTCACCCAAAAATGTGTTAACGGTACTCTTGTAAACAATTCCGTGTCGACTGACACGGAAGAGAAGACATTGTTGAATAAAGTTGCTATTTTTGTTTTCTTTGCACACAAAAAGTATTCTCGTAGCTTCATAAAATTACAGTTGAACCTCTGATGTCACATGGACTATTTTAATGATGTCCTTACTACTTTTCTGGACCTTAAATGTGGTAGTTGCATTGCTATTCAGGGTCAGAAAGCTCTCGGATTTCATCAAAAATATCTTAAAGCAGCACTATGTAACTTTTGGCGCTCTAGCGGTTAATAAACAGAACTGCACACATCCCGCGGAAGAACATTCCAACCGGAGCTACTTCTTTAAGTTTATGTCTATGGCGATTCACGCAGGTGTGTGTTCCTCTGCAGCGGTGACGACCTGACCAGGCTACAATAGTCCAAATATAAGTACTTATTATTAAGTGTACTGTAGTGATTCGGAATAAGACAAAAATGCGATTTGGATGATGAATTCATGATGTACTCGCTCATTATATACAGTACATTTTGCAAATTTTGAACAGAGAAAAAGTTACATAGTGCTGCTTTAATTTGTGTTCCGAAGATGAATGAAGGTCTTACGGGTTTGGAAGGACACGAGGGTGAGTAATTAATGACAGAATTTTCATTTTTCAGAAAATCATTTTTGACAGTAATTTTCAGACTTTTTAACGCAACATGATGGAGAAGACCTATCAGGAGAGCGTATTTGATCGCTTCAACATATTTTTTCATTACTTGAGGGAAAATGTTACCTGTTTCTAGAAGAACCAGTTAGTTTGTACAGCTAAGCTACTGTGAAAAATGTAGTTTAGTTTCCTTTAACTAGCTACTGTCCAACACTGACAGCAACAGTGTGTTGATGTGATATTTGATTTTGCAGGCCATCCGGATTCGCTGAGGAGAGTGTTTTTGATCATTTAAAGATTCGGATCTACTTGATATTCCTGCGTCTGTTGCTTACGAACAAGGTTTTCTCAGCCTAACAAATTCTGCATAATTCATAAATCACCTGCACTGTCATCTTTCATGGCTGTCAGACCTCTACGTTCGTTCTCTTGAAATATCGTACGCATCTATACCATCAGGATTTCATCTATATAACTTTTGTCTCTTGACATATTCCTGCCGCTGTGTTTAAATATGTTTGTGCGGCTTTGACAAAGGCACGTCACACATTAAGCCAAAAGCCTCCAGACAGATCCATGAGTTGATGTTGTAGTAAGCATTGCTATTCTTTATTAAAGACACCATCCAGGCATGGTGGTAGCGGTGAATGAGGGCTGGTGTGCCTGAGTCTGACACACAGGAAAAAGTGGAGTGATGAAGAGGTAATTAAAGACAGGAAGAGGCGAATATGATTTTGGGGGGATCTGTCTGTAATTGGACACATGAAAGACACAAGTAGGGTGCATCGCCAGTGCTGCTGCTCCTCATTAGCTGCTAATGTGAAAACCAATATTTCAGTCCACGTCAAGGTGCAGTGGGAGACGGCAGCTCTCTCCGACAAGTGTGGGGTCCCCACTGAGAGTTTGAGAGCATGCCAGGCATTGTCTTCCATCCTCCTCCTGTTAAATTTACAGACAGATCCTGGTTCAAATAGACCTTCCCTGTTTTGGCTGAAAGCTAGCTCTTCTGTGTCAAATCCAGAGGTTAAAGCACACATAACCCAGAGAGAAATACCCATGTCTTACCGCTGTAATTAAAAGAATATGCCTCGCTATTGAACTGAGTGTAGTCTGAATTTTCAGCTTTTTAAGAATTTGTACTGGATTTTTTTCCCAGTAATTTTCCATATAATATAATAAAATAAAATATATTTCCTAAAACCCCAAGAGCAATCTTTTACTCTAGTGTTTCTCACACCGCTTTTGGTGCATACATTGTTACCATTGTAGTTCAAATCACAAATGTCTTTAATAAGAGTGAATCAAAGTGAAGTGAATCAAAATCATACAGTACAGCCAGATGTTCCAGAAGAATAAATTGTAGCCAGATTATAATGACTGTTATGAACTCATTATTTTTAAGTGGATCAAAATGACAATGCACAACAAGTGTAGTCTAATTCACAAGTTGCTGTTACAACCTATTCGTTTTAAGTGAATCAAAATCATACAACACAACAAATGTAGTCTGATTCACAAAAAAATGACTCTTATGAACTGGTGCTTTTTAAGTGAATCAAACTCATATAACACAGCATGTGTAGTCTGATTTATAAACAAATGACTCTTATGAACCTTAATCTTTTTAAGTGAAAGAAAGTCATACAATGCAACAAGTATTGTGTGATTCTCAAATAAACTGTTTTAGTGAATCAAAATCATGCAGTACAACAAGTGTTTTCTGATTCACAATTAAAGGTATTTTATCAAAAGGTTCTTTTTAAGTGAATCAGAATCTGAACAAGTGGTTTACTTCACAAACAAATTACTGTTATGAACTCATTATGTGAATCAAAATGATACTGCACAACAACTGTAGTCTAATACACAAGTCACTGTTATGAACTGCGTCTTTTTAAGGGAAATCAATAAACAAACCCACTGCAACAAGTGTAGTATCAAATACACACCACACACACACACACACACACACACACACAGGTTTGTTTTTGTGAAAAGTGGGGACATCCCATAGGCGTAATGGTTTTTATACTGTAAAAAAACGTATTTTCTATTGCCCTACACCAACACTACCCCTAAACCTACCCCTCACAGAAAACTTTGTGCTATTTCAGATTTTCAATACACTACATTCTGTGTGATTTATAAGCGTTTTGAAAAATGGGGACATGGGGCATGTCATGAAAAGTCACCTTCTCCTTGTAATATCTGTCATACCTTTGTCATTATACAAAATTATGTCTATCATTTGTCCACAACACACCCACAACACACACACACACACACACACAACACACACACACACACACACAACACACACACACAAAAACACACACACACACACAGAGAGAGAGAGAGAGAGAGAGGGCATAAAGACATGAAATGTATTTAAAATAAAAAATACTGTGTGGAAAAATGTATTTAAAATACAAAATACTGTGTGGAAAAATGTATTAAATACTAATACAGATTTTGGATTTGAAATACACAAAATATATGTGGGGGGGGGGGGAAATTGGCCATCCAGTGCCGGTATCCCTATAAGCTGAAATCTATCTGTACCTATTCTGGAGAAAGAAAACTGTAACGGGGACAGACGAGACGAGAGGCGTGCGGATCCATGTGCAAGCTTTATTTCACAAGAGAAGTGGTCAAACACAGGCAGTGTCGATCAATGGCAAACAGGTATATGCCGGGCAAAACACAAGAATAGTCCTAGGTCTAGCGTAGGTCAACGCTCAGCGCCAGTAATCCAGAGGGCTTGACAAGAGGGTAATCCAATAAACACAGGCAGAAGGTAGGAAACAGACAACACGGAAAGACTAGACTACGACTAAAACTAAAAATGGGAAAGGAATGGCTCAGTAATGTAGCTATCGCTTGAGGAGAGATAAATGTTAAACAAAACTAGAGACTGAACAGAAACACGGAATGGCTCGGTAAAGCAGCTAACACTTGGGGAGTGCTAAACGCAGAACAATACTTGGCAGTGAGAGAGAGGAAGTCCATGGCTTATGTAGCATGTCTGATAGGATTCAGCTGTGTGTGTGTGTGTGATCAGTGCATTCAGCTGTGTGTGTGTAATCACTGCAATGGTTGATGGGAAATGCAGTCCAGGGTGATGTGTAACAGTCTGTGTGGTGTGAGTCAATATAATGGGAGGGTGACCTCTGGTGGCAAGCAGACTGAAGTTCATGGATCGGATTCGTGACAGAGCCCCCCCCCACGGAGCGGCTTCCAGACGCTCCCAACACAATACCATCCAGGAGGGTGGTGGAGCGGAGGCGGAACAGGGGGAGGGACGGTGCGCCAGGTCCATGTGGAAATGGAGAGACTGGGAACTGAGGCAAAGCCGGTAAAGCAGAGCACCAAGGTGGAGTAGACGGAACAGGAGCCCACCAGGGCAGAGCACACGGAGCAGAAGACCTCCATGGCGGAGCAGACAGAGCAAGAGCCCACCCTGGGCCTAACTCAGGGACATGAACCCTTCCTGGTCGGAACGGGGGATCAGGAGCCCTCCCTGGGCTAAACTGGGAATCTGGGAAGTGCTTACGAGGAGCTGGCACTGGGGGGGTGCTCTGGAGGAGCAGGCACAGCAAAACGCTCTCGAGGGGGCTGGATTGAGTCTTGGGGCTGGAGCGGACACTGGAGCGAGCTCCGGGGCTGGAGCCGACACTGGAGACGGGGAAACAGGAGCCCTCCCTGGGCTTAACAGGGAAACAGGATACTTCCGTGGGCTATACCTAGGAAAGAGCCTCCCGTGGGCTTAACTCTGAACAAGGAACCTTCCTGACTTAAACCTCGTGCACTGAGCCCTCTTGGGGTTACTCGGGAACAGGAGCCCTCCCGGGGTTATACTCTGGACAGGAAGCCCTCCCTGGGCTTACTCGGAACAGGAGCCCCTCCCTGGCTTAACTCTGGAGACAGAGCCCTTTCCTGGGCTTAACTCTTGAACAGGACCCCCCGTGGTCTTACTCGTTAACATTAGTCCTCCCTGTAGGGAGCTGGGACCGGGTAAACTGAGACACCAGAGGCAATCGAGCTATACTGTCTCATGGATGGACGGTGCAGTGTTCACAGACAGCCTCCAAACCGTGACAGGACGGGTAGAGAGTTCACAAATGGCCTCCATAGCCCTAACAGGGTAGGCGATGATCACAGACGCCTCCTTATGCCGTGAACAGGACAGGTCAGAGAGTTCACAATGGCCATCCATAGACCTGACACGGCAGAGCGTTCACAGACGCCTCATAGCCATGACAGGAAAGGCAAAACTCACAAACGCCTCCATAGCAGTGAGAGTACAAACAGTGAAGTTCACCGGTGTGTACACTGACAACCTCTGGAGGTTCTGCAGCTGGTTGCACGCCACCTCTATAGGTTCTACAGTAGTGCCCTCAGGATACATGGAGAGTTCGGCAAAGGTTCCTTCGACCTTGACATGACAGGTTGAAAGTGCGTTTCTGGGCGCCACCACCACGCAAGGAGCTGAAGTGAGTACCGCCACTTCGGGAGGTTCTGCAGCATGCGCCGCCACCTCTGGAGAAACTGCAGCGGGCACCATCGCTTCGGGGAACACAGCAGCGAGCACCACTACCTCAGGAGATACTGCAGCTTCAGCCGCCACCTCTGGAGACCTAATAGTGGGCGCCGCCACCTCTGGGGGTTCTGTGGTGGTGTATGCAGCCCACACACAACAAAAGTGATCCCCACAGGGAAACACTGCAGACAGGGGAATGAGTTCATGAAATGAAGGGTTAGAGTGAGTGGGTTTGGGTATACCAGCGGAGCGTGCAGACACCAGCGGTGCATCCCACACACTGGATACCAGACTGGGATACCAAAAGACTGACTCTGACGATCTGGTGCACAGACAGGACATGACAAGACTCCGGATGATCAGCTGTGACCTGACGGGACTCTGGATGATCAGCTGTGACGTGACGTGACTCTGGATGATCAGCTGTGACGTGACGTGACTCTGGATGATCAGCCGTGACGTGACTGACTCATGAAGAACAACTGTGACTTGACTTGGTTCATGAAGATAAGCTGTGACTTGACTTACCTCATGACGATCAACTGTGACTTAACTGGACTCTGGAAGATCAGCTATGACTTGACTGGACTCAGGAAGATCAGCTGTGACTTGACTTGTCTCACGAAGATCAACTGTGACTTGACTTGACTCATGACGATCAACTGTGACTTGACTCATGAAGAACAGCTGTGACTTGACTTGTTTCATGAAGATCAGCTGTGACTTGACTTGACTCATGAAGATCTGCTGTGACTTGACTTGATTCACGATGATCAGCTGTGGCTTGACTTGGTTCATGAAGATCAACTTTCACATGACGGGGAGCTGTTGTGTCCGCCATTTTGCGATCAGGCTCATCTGTGGCCACCATTTTGTAAGCGTAATCTAGTGCGGGGGCCATTACACGAGTGAGTAAGGGGTCGCGATCCTCCGCGATACCCACAGTGAATAGAGAGCCAACAGTCAACAAAGCAAATTCCAAAAAACAACTCAGTGACGAACGTGGACCCTCGCGTCTAAGCTCAGATCGTAGAGGTTGATTAAGGCCATCACAAAAAAACTCTATCAAAAGACAGTCTGGTAGATCCGAATAGTGTGCTATGGCCAAAAATTTGCGAACATAGTTCTCTAGCGATCGCGGACCCTGTCTAAGGGCTAACAAAATCCTTGCCGTGTCCATACCTGGCCAATGTTCCTCTGAAAAGCTGCTGGATCCTTGTGCGGCCGAGTATTCTGTAACGGGGCTGACGAGACTAGAGACGTGCGGATCCATGTGCAAGCTTTATTTCACAAGAGAAGTGGTCAAACACAGGCGTGTTCAACAGCAAACAGGTATGGCACAGGCAAGACACAGAATATTCCTTGGGCTAGCGTGGGTCTAAGATCAGCGAACAGTATCCAGAGGGCTTGACAAGAGGGGTAATCCAGTAAACACAGGCAGAAGGTCAGGAAACAGACAACAAGGCGACACGGAAAGACTAGACCAGACTAAAACTAAAAATGGGAAAAGGAATGGCTCAGTAATGTAACTATCGCTAGAGGAGAGATAAACGCTAAACAAAACTAGAGACTAAACAGAAACACGGAATGGCTCGGTAAAGCAGCTAACACTTGGGGAGTGCAAAATGCAGAACAATACTCGGCAGTGAAAGAGAGGAAGTCCATGGCTTATGTAGCATGTCTGATAGGATTCAGCTGTGTGTGTGTGTGATCAGTGCATTCAGCTGTGTGTGTGTAATCACTGCAATGGTTGATGGGAAGTGCAGTCCAGGGGGATGTGTAACAGTCTGTGTGGTGTGAGATTCAATGTAATGGGAGAGCGACCTTTGGTGGCAATCGGCCAGAAGGCCACAAACCGTATTCGTGACAAAAACAAACAAACAAACAAACACACTTTTTGATGTGTACAACTGCTTAGAAACTTTGGTTTTCATTTTACATACCATTTTACATATTCCCTTCCCCTACTCTGTAGGAAATCCAAAACTACCAACAAAAAAATGCATATTTATTTAATGTTAAGTTTATTTTGTTGTATATAAAGTTTCAAATGAGAACGTTTATCTAAATTTAAAAATTAGAATTCATTTAGATAGCATTTAAGATTTTTTTGTGGTGAACCATTCATCAGCGTCTTCACAAATTAAATTGTTGATGACAGACAGTGATTAACCTAATTATTTTGTCTCTACATAAACAGAGTGCAAATCTCTGTTTATGTAGAGATGGGTGAACACAATCACCCAATTTTGTAAATGTGACACATTTTTCATTAAGCACCAAGTTTGCACGTGTCTAAAATTTAAAATGCTTACATTTACAAAATGAGCCTGCAATATCAGAAATAATGAATGAAGTAATGGTCCACGTTAAATACAAACATTAATTAAAAGAACATGTTTAATGAATAAAAAAAAACATACAAGAAAGCATTATTTAATTTAGTGTTATACATATGTTATCATATTCATATGGTTTGTTCTAATGTCACAAATCATAATCTCAAGTTTACTGCATTTTACACGATTCTTTGAATTCTTTTGTGTGGGTTTAAGAAGTTTACTCAAAAACTTTTTCACAACTTGTCCACCAAAATTACCCACAACCTAATCAGTTTATACGTGAAAAAATCTATTTATTCACAAACTTCTCACGAAACGACTGTTTGACAAACTACTCTGCGAACTATTCCTCCCACTGCTGCTTTCTGATGGTTTGGAGAACAATTACTCTGTGTCACCCCCTGTCATTTCACAGAATTATACACCGGCGAGCGCATCAAGTATAAAAGCCTCGTCCGTTTAGGGAGGAGTGGCCAGTCAGCAGGTTCACAGCCTACTCTGCACCAAGCACATCACTTTCTGTTGCTCATTCATTCATGCTTCTTTTTCCACTCCAACGTTCCAATAATTCCTGCCCCACTAAAAGCTGCACGGACATATTCGCTTACCCCAATAGGCCTATCTATGTAAACGATTTAGAAAAAGTTCAGTCGATTCACTCTTTATATCATCGCCATGATATGTATTGTCATATCACCCAGGCCTAACATGCAGTAATGCTTTAAACACATTTGACAAGCTAGTTGATAAAAAAACAACAACCGATTAACTATCAAAACTGATTGGCTAACACTACTCTGTGCTCTTTTCTTCTTTCATGTTAACTGAAGGCAAATCTGAATGATGCACTATTTTAACTTTAATCAACAAGTACAGTTGACCATGACATCCTCACCTTATCTTATTCCAGAAAATAATTAATAATTGGGTCACTCACCCAATGCTGAATGGAGTTGTGCAGCTGCAGCTCATGTAATGAATGTTGGGGGGAGGGTGCGTGTCTGAACTAGTTGATGAACGAAATCAGCACCCTGATAAAGAGGTTGACTGGCACAAAGTATTTTATGTATTTTGAAAATACAAAAATACTAATCTTAAATGTATTTAAATACAAAAAGGTATTTAAAAACGAAATAGTATTTTGTATTTCAAATACTTATTTTAAATACATGTATCTGAAATACTGCCCATCCCTGCACACACACACACACCCTTTTTAACTGCTTCTTATTAGTTAACATCATTCAGCACAACAATGTAGTCTGATTTCACAACAAATGACTCTTAGAACTGTTCTTTTAGTGACTCAGATTATACGACACAAACACCGCACCAGTGTAGTCTGATTCACAAACAAATTACTCTTATGAACTGGTTCTTTTTAAGTGAATCAAAATCATGCAACACAACAAGTGCTGTCAGATTAACAATTAAATGTCTTTTATCAAAAGGTTCTTTTTAAGTGAATCAGAATCTTGCATATCAACAAAGTGTAATTTAATTCACAAACAAATTACTGTTATGAACTGATTCTTTTTAAAGGAATCAAACTCATACAACACAAGTGTAGTCTGATTATTTACTGAATCGTATAGCCTACTTACATTATGTTTTTGAAAAGCTTGAATTTTTGGTTGTGTTGATTGTTATATGAACTGCATAGTTTGGGCTCTGATGTTCCAAGCTAAAAAGGAACTTACAGCAATAGCTGAGAGAATCAAATCAGTATTGCATCAGCAAATATGCATCGATACTCACACTTCCCTCATTATATTCCCAAAACATTCTCCCAAAATGCTCCCAAAACAAATAATTGCTCTGCTGGTGGTGGCAGTTCCGACATTTGGTGAACATAATGACGGATATGACAGATTTGTCAGTAGCAACCATTATGTTTTCTCTTTGAGATGTAGTTTGATATATGAAGTACAATGGATGCAAGACTTGAGAGCTTGGTGCTGCTGAGAATAACTCATGAAAGCTTGACTTCTTCTCTTCTGTGATGGTAAATTACTCTGACATGCTTTGTCCTCAGCTACACGCAGAAAAAGAAAAATTGTTTTTTTACGACATGTTTTTCCAAGTAAATCCTGACACAAATCCACTTATGTATATGATTTAACTGTGACTCACTTATGTGATTTAAATGATCTTAAATGATCATTTCAATCCAATGCATATACCTGGGCTGGTGTTTTGAGTCAGAAATTTGGAGCGGAGAACCTGCGAGGAGATGCAATAAGCTGCTGCGCATTATGACGAATGATTTTGACAAACATTGGAGATCCTGACAATTGATTGTTCTGCGCATGATACCGCATGTCACAGGCATGTCCTCATTAACGGCCACACATCAGGTGATTTCACTGGGACCAGAAGGGGAATGCCATGTTATCACATCCAGAGTGTCATGTCATGTTATATTTGCCACGGCTTGTCACAACAGTGGCGGTGCAGCGCTTGTGATGGTGTTTATAACGGTATGAGTTTGCAAACAAGCGCCTGTCAGAAAACTTCAACATCCCGCATGGCTTATCTGTGGTGAATTGTGGGATATGTAGAAGATGTAGGCTACAAGGTGGAGAGTTGGATAGAAGGTTAAGATTCTTCATTTACACCATTACACATTTCGTAGCTTTCAGCATGCTAATTATTTCACAACCGCCTATTTTTCAATGCTAATTGATATTTATCAATGTCTTAGATATGGAAAGTGAGATATTTATATTCATAGCACAGGCTAGTTAGCAGTTCTTTTATAAATGAAGAATAAATTGTTAGAAAAGTTCGGGAAAGAGAAAAAAAAGTAAAAAGAAAAAAATTTAAGAATACTATACAGCTGTAACTATTTCAGTATTTCAAGCTCAAGTTCACAAACTTTCCCAATTTTGTGTAATATTTTTTCTCATCTTTCTTTAGATTGGACATTTCTTCAGATCGGTCTGATTTATCATTTCATTCATTAATTTAACTTAATTTAAGTATGTAAAAATAAATTCATAATTTAAATAAATATAATTTAATAATAAATTATTTAAATACCTATCAATAGAATTTAGTTTTGTATAGAAATTCATGTCTGCACAATTTAAATGGTTAGAGAAAGGAAAAACTAAAAAAACAACTACTTTCAAGAATTAACCATAAGATTTGTAGATCTGAAAGCTTCATTTCAGTAATGAGAAAAGTTAAGACTTCTTAAAGACTACTATGGTAACCTGTTTAATTCATCATCATGTACACCATTTCAGTGGTTTCCAAGCTCAAGTCACAGGTCCAATTTTGTGCAATTTGTATCACTCTTAGATTTTACATTTCTTCATTTCGGTATATTTAACTATTAGAATAACAATTATGGCATTTTATTTTATTTTAAAGTAAAATTAATGTAATTAATTAACTAATAAATATAATTAAATGCCTATCAATAGAATTTAGTTTTGTATAGCAATTAATGTCAGCACAATTTATATTTGTTTACAAAACTGCTTTCATAAATTTTACCATGTAAGCTTTAGATATGAAGTCTTTTTGAGGAAAGAAAGATGCATAACATAAACATAAATGACCTGCATCCAATCTATTCAGATTATACATAAAATAATAATGCATTCATAACTTAATAAAAAGTGCCACAGTCACATTTGATTTATTTTGCTGCATTTGATGAAAAGCACAAATATGTAATTCGGCAATGGAGAGTGCATTTAAAATAACATTGACTCATTAATATTTGAATTATGCACTCAGAGGTCATTTTCCTCATTTTTGTCTATTGGAAGATGACTCTTTACTCTCTAAAGTTCAACATACAGCTTAGTAGAATTTGAGAATTTGACATTATAAAGTGTTGAGGTTAATTGCTCCAGTAAAACATTCTATTAGGTTATCCGTTTGTCATCACACCAATGTTTTTTTGATCTAAAAATATTGCACCAGATATTGAGTCTGTTATGATTAAATATTGATGCCCAATTTAGTCTGGGTTACTCTCCCTGTCTCCAGTGCTTCTGGAGAATAGCAGTATTGAGTTCAATAAAAGGAGATTGTTGGCGAGGTGTGCCGGAGCATAGAAAGGTCACAAGGTCAAGTTCACTGAGGGGGTGGGAAAAATGAGCGTGCTGAAGGGTTCTAGTACTGGACATTAACTTGTGGAAGGCCTGCATGTATAAATGTAAAAACAAAAAGAAAACCATTTACTCACTGGACATCATAAAGAAAATGGACACAAGATATTTCACAAAAACATGACAGAAGGCAAGTGATTTGTGAGGGTAAAGAGCGATTTGTTCAGTATTTTTTTTCCTTGATTAATGGTTATTTGAACAAACTGTTTGTTAGTAGCAATAATATATTCAACAAATTTAAAGGAATTTTTTACCCAGAAATGAAAATTTGCAGAAAATGTATTCACCCTCAGGCCATCCAAGATGTAGATGAGTGTGGTTCTTCATCGGAAGATAGTGAATGGGTGCCGTCAGAATGAGAGTCCAAACAGCTGATAAAAACATCACAATAATCCACAAGTAATCCACATGACTCCAATCCATCATTTAATCTCTAGAGAAGTGAAAAGCTATGTGTTTGTAATAAACAAATCCATCAATATGACGTTTTTAACTTCAAACCATTTCTTCAAGTCCTCAATCCAGATATGCTTTCCTCCAGTGGTAAAAGTACATCTCCGTCGATCAGGAGAGATAATTATGCCCCACAGCAAAAGCACTGTTTATAAGTGAAAATAGTCCAAAACATTTCTAAACAAATATTTTTATATTTTTATCATCTGTTTTGACTCCCATTTTGATGGCACCCATTCACTAAGGGGATCCATTGGTGAGGGCAAGTTGACAAAATCTGTTCCACACGAAGGAAACACAAATAAATAACATCTTGGTTATGCATGAGGATAAGGGACATTTCCGCAACTTAAATTTTTTGGGTGAATTTTCCTTTAATAGCACATTTTACACCCTGTAGTATTTTTTGCTGGTGAACTTCCGACTCGGGGGGTACCATCTAGTTGATAGGGGGTAGAGGAGGAAATTGGTTATAGTCGGTCTCTTGCAGTTGTGTGCTGGGGGCTAGGGGGACTTCGTTGGGGGATAAAAACACGTGAGTGCACAGAGGTGGTGCCGGTCATGACAGCTCAGAGTGGACTATATACCCCACAGGCAAGCTGCGCACACATGCCTTATTGAGGCCAGTCGGTTGGGTTTCTGGGAACACATCACAAGATTGGAGTTATCGGTCGGAAGGAATTGTGTGGAAGGTAAAAACCGACTCAACATGTACCACACCGCTTCCAGATCATGAGTGTGTGATGTTGTGCGTGGGGTTGTGTGAATATTGATAAGACAGCAGATGCTGCAGCTTTGATGCAGTATTGAGAGTGCATGGAACCCTAAGACTAGTGCATCATCTGACAATACTGTTGGACTGAAGAAAATTAAGTTCTTCTTTCTTTCTTTCTTTCTTTCTTTCTTTACTTTCTTTTTTCTTTCTTTCTTCTCCACTTGTTTTGTCCTTAGTTACATCCAGCCATCCATCTACCTTTCCTCCTATGTTTTCGTTTTTTGTTTGCTCCATCCATGACCATCCATCTTTGTTTTTTGTTTCCATCTCTTGCTGAACTCTTTCTTACAGCCATCTACCCACATTTGCCTATGAGGGTTGTTCTTTTTCTTGGTCTGCATCCTCAATCCACCATTTCTTCCTTGGTTGAGTTTTCTTTTTGGTTTCGATTCAGTCATTCATCCATCTTCTCTTCCAGGTTTTCTTAGTGTTTGCCAGTCCAATCCACTTTGCTATTTTTTCCTTTGTTTTTTGTGTTCCCTGTCTATGCTTCTTCCCTCTTCCAACATCCATGTATCGGTCCAGTCCCTCCAAATCTATCCACCACCATCCATCCATCCATCTATCCACTTTTCCTTTATTGTTTTCTTTGTTTTTGGTTCTATCTATGTTTTCTTCCCTCTTTCCATCCATTCGCCCGCCTATCTATAATCCATCCAAATATACTTTCTTTCTTCCTTTGTTTTTGTTCCAGGTGATACTTTCTTTTCCTCTTCCACTAGCTACATTCAGTGGACTTCCTTCCTTCTCTTTTCCATCCATCCATCCATCTTTTGTGATTTACCGTTTTTCTAGTCCCATGATTGCCTTCCAGGGCACTAGGGGGTTACGTGACAAGGACACTTGACAGAAGAAATCGCAGCAGGAATAGTATTAAGTCATCAAATATAGGAAAGAGAATATCATATTATGCTGACAGTAATGGACCGGATGGAACAATCACAGTTGATTATTCTTGAGATTGCTGGGGTAGATTTCCATTTGTATCTTAGGTTCCAATGAGTGCGAAGTGTGAACATTTGAATAGTTTGAATTTTGAGATTTGATCAGTATGCAGGGAAAAACTGAAATTCTTACCATAAAGATTATCTTTGCTGTTCACTTAGATTTGTTCAATTCACATTTGCACATATTATTTTCTTCAAATTTGCTAAATATGAAACCAAATTGATTTCAGCAGGAAGCGTGGAATGGCACGGAATAGTCTATTGTTTTAAAACCCTCTCTTACCACTGTATCTAAAGCAGAGCTGATGGCCTTTTCAGGGAAAAGACATGTGTCATGTTTTCTGATGAGTATTTGACAAGGAAGCCTGTAAGTCTCGTCAGCCTTCATTTGCAGTCCGAGGGTGCCGCGCACTTATGCAGTAGAGTGAAATCCCTTATCTGCAGACTGGTTCAAGGTTCAGTGGCATTGATGACGGCTCATGACAATCCAGAGGGGACCAAAGGAAAATGATAGATGATTTAAAAAGAAATGGGAGATGTGAATCTACATGAAAGAGTGAATCACGGTAACATTACTCATGTATAAATTAGAAGTCGTTAGCTGGAATTGCTTTTGAGACTCTATAGCCAAATTAATTTTAAGCACAGGTATTACTAAGCCTTGATGTGGGTAGAATGTCATGCTTTTTTAATCTTAGTCAGATTTTAAAAGAGGCTGCTTAGGGCAGTGCGAATGGTGAAGTTACTTATAAACTTTCATCTTTTTAATAAAAAAAAACAATATTTAAAATTTGAATGTACTAGTTTCATGGTATGAATGTAAATGGTATGATAGAGGCTTCTTTGTCTACATTATAGATACATTAATCAATTTGTGTTGCTTTAGCTGAATTCCAAATACTGTTTTGGATTGATTATTTTGTAATTTGAAATCTCTAGTTTATAATGAATTATTAAAAACATGTTCATTATTAACCAGATTTCAATGCTTCTCTCAATTCATGCATAACATTTAATCTCAGTTATTCGAAAGCTCGGCCTGATTTCTACTCAGCATTCACTTCAAACCACAAGAAAACTAACAAACAGTCATTGATGTTGCAACCTATATTTCAGATTTGTCAAGGGTAGAAATGCAAAGTGTTATTTTATTTTTGTCTCAAAGTTTAAGAACTTTTATCTAGAGGCAAACTTTCTGATATCAAGGACACTTCTCAGATATCATTCTACCTGTCCAACTGTCAGAATATTTTACAGGTTTTTTCTCTTCAAATGTTTCGCCGTGATTTTACTGATGTGCAGCATCACTGAGTCAGCCCCTGAATTATCACCACTAAAAAACTGCGTGAGATAGTTTGCTTAAAAATAAAATCTGCTCAACTACCAACAACTGTGAATGAATTTTAAATAAATTAATTTTGGTAAGGCCTTGATGTTATGTGGCATTCATACAGTATCTAAAATAACACTCAGAATTTCCATTAAAAGATTAATTTCAATAGTATTTTCACTTTGTTATTGGGTTGTTTTTTTTTTTTATTTTATTTTTGTTTTTCTATATTTCTTTTTGTTTTGAGCCTTTTTTTTTTTTGAAATCGATGTCACTGTTCCACAGTGATCATTCACAGAATCTTTGATACTTACAGTAGCTGCATTTCCATTACAGATTTGCACAAAACTTTAAGAATCGTTTATAAAGTCATAAAAAAACAACCAAAACCTAACCGATGCGACTACAAACAGAAGTGTTCCTGTGATGAAGTCATGGCGATGGCTGTAGGTTTACGTATATTGCCGCACTAGCTCTTATTTTGAATCAAAGGATGATTAGGGTGGTGTCTTGTTCGTAAAGAGCACTTCTGGGACGCTTCTGAAACGTGCTGCGGCGCAGCTGGAGAAAACCACACCATTGACTATAGTGGCGCATCGGTGGGCAGAATGCGCGAGGCATGTTGCAGTGAAAAGATCACATTAATGGAACGTAGGAGGTGTTTCTTGGGGTTATAGGACATTAATCGAATCAGTGGACTTTATATGCCAGGCAACCGTAAATGTGAAAATAAACGTTTCCATTGCAGTTTTGCAAAATAATTTTAATAAATCCTTTTTCGAATTTGGTTCTGAAAAACCACCTCAGGCTGAATGTAAAACTTTTGCGATATATGGGAGCTTTGCGAAATGACATGTTTTCCATTGTGCATATTTTCATCACAATTTTCAATCTTTGCACAATTTTGAAGTGGTTAATGGAATCACCGCTATGTGATGTGTCACTAACGGACACAACTTGAGTCGCATCCATCAAAAGTTACTGCTCTCGAATGAGCATCAAAGTGGTGGAGAAATAGGTATTTATTTGATAGGCTCTCCAATGCATTCTCGAACTGTGTACTTATTTCCTGGTTCAGAACTGGATACAAGAATCATCTCTCTGTGGTCCCAGAAACTATCCACGATTCATTGGGAAGAAAAACAAAAATGTTGACTTATATTGTACCAAGACGTTTTTTACAGATAGTTTTGCCTTGTGTTGTTATTATAAAATTCGGACTAGGGAACAGGCTTGTGAAGTTCTGTTGCAGTAAATGAAATTGCAGTAAAAATTACCTCAGGTGACATAATATTAATTTAATATAGACCTTATCAGCTAACCAATTGGTATGTTGTTAAAAAAACTGTACAGTCCATTGAACACACTGTACATTTATCCCTCACAGCCTGGTTTTCATTTCTGTCAAAAAACTTGGCGCTACCCTGACTATGGTCTACAGGTGCAGTGTTCTGTTGCTATAGTTTAATTGTTTTGTGCACTGTATTTTTTTATTAGCGTAATTTTCAGGTAAACATTTTTAAATAATTTGAACTTCAATATTTCATGTCCACTTATTTATTTATTTAACGAGCAGACATCTAATAAGCGGGGTAATGTGGAATCAGATGGTAATTATTGCAAAATAATCCCCTTCTGTGTGATACTCGATCACTCTGTGGGGGTTTATTTTGCAATAATGACTGGCTGACTGTAGGCCTACAGTATGAAATCACTTTAATGTCTCTCATGGTGTATTGTTTTATCTGACATGATCAGGAATTCTTGTTCAGGACCAAGGAGTCGTATAATTGCTTTTCTATGTAAACGTGGAACATGTTTAACTGTTGGGCTTGCATATCACACGACACGTTGTTCTAAAACAGGTGAACAGACATTCCCTATTTTAGTGTCCCCAAAAATGTCCCTGTGTTACAGCATGTTCAAAACAGCCCGCAACCTGACCAACTGACCAACATAGCCTGCTGGCCACCAGAGCAATCGAGTAGTGATTATTTTCTACAGTGATTATTACTATGTCATGCAATGCATGAGTCATACGAAGTAATTTTTTCCCTATAGACAATACCAAGTGTAATCTCAATATTATTTTGACCCTTGCATTAGGAAATATTCCCATTGCAGATATCTGTCCACCTTGTTCTAAAAACACGGTGCTATAATGTTAAAAGAAAATGTAAATGTTAAAAAGTTTAACAACATTAAAAGTTAAAACAAGTTATCTAGAAAACGCAACTCTAGACCTTGCACTTTTTATCCCATTTCACTATATGCGTCTTGCATTTTAAGTGCAAAAACGTGTTCTGTGAGAATGGCCCCAAAAAAGACTTCATTACAGTATCCCTGGAGTAGGGGTTATGTGTCTTTATCAAGGGCACAATGGTTGTACAGCACCACTATTTGGGTTGAAATTTGGCTTTGAAAAATCATCAAAATTGTGAGCCAGATGAGGGATGGATAGATGGGTGAGTTTAGGACTCAAGGGATCTGGTTTGGTGATGTTGGGAAGGTGAGGTTAGGCATGGGTTCAAGGGTTCAAAGTCAGTGAGAGTGGGCTTAATCTGATGGGAGTTCATCCAGGCAGGAGAACCATGCTGGGATTCATAGAGCTAGTCTTAAACCATATGGGACTTGAGACAGATTGCAGATAGATCCTTGTTGTAGTGTTTTAATGGTCTCTGTCGTGCAGTACAGGTTCAAAGACATTTGGTATATAGCCTACAGGACCAGGTACAGGCTAATTGTCAGGAGGAACAACAATGTTTCATTTGTTCAAAAGCTATTGAAAGAAAATAATTCACACCATGTTAGAAGCAAACACTGTTATTTCAGGTATTTATGCAGGCATGTCGGTTTCTGGCTTATTTATTAAAAAAACTACCTGAAAAGTCACCTTATGCAAAACAAGGCACTTAGCGAACCCAGAAAATGGCTACAGCTTTTAAACTCAGAACAGCTTTCCTGCTAATTGAAACATATTGCTTTGGAGATTGTGGGCAAAAGGCTTTCCCAGAAATTTTAAGCTGCTTTGAGAACTATTTTAGGAACAAAACAGATATTATTTGTGGTGTAAATTATGACTCCCCTTCACTCTTGTAACTCGTATTTATTAAAATGCATGCTCCAGAATCAGATATTGAAATGCATGTGGTCTATTGGAAACCACATTGCTAATATTTTTACTGCTGCCACCTTTTAAGTTGATGGGTGTTAGCATGAGCAAATGGACATATTGATTTACGTAAAGGCTGCCTCGGCAGGGTCATAGGGTAACAGGCTGATCAGAATTCTGTGGTTTCGGCTTCTACATCTTGCATATAAGCATTTGGGCTGAAAGATGTCTGGAACAGAGATCTATATATACAGAATTTTATGGAATTTTTACGGTGGCCGAGAGAGCTCAACGCACTGCAAATAGAAAAAACACCTGCAAATTAAGAAAAACCACTTCACATTTGACAACACACGCGCTGTGAATGGTCACAACACAACCAAATAAAGAAACGCACTGCAAATAGAAAAAAGCACCTGCAAATTAATTCAACAACTTCATCAATTTGACAACACGTGCGCTGCAAATGCTCACAACACAACCAAACAAAGAAACGTGCTGCAAATAAAATTCTTTATTTGGTTGTGTTCTGAGCATTTGCAGTGTGTTTCTCTATTTGGTTGTGTTGTGAGCAATTGCAGTGTGTGTGTTGTCAAACTAATGAAGATGTTTTCTTAATTTGGTGCTTTCTCTTGCAAGTGTTTTCTGAAGTTGCAGCGCGTTGAGCTCTCTCGGCCACCATACATTTTGCCTTGTTAGAAGCACTTATTCTCACACTGAAGGGGAAAGCAACTATATAGAGTGGGTGTGGCTTCATTATTGTGTCCATAAGTGATGTCAAAATGGGAGGAGTTTCCCCGTTATATTGAGATGTAGAGTAGAAGTGTAAGCTTTTAATTTACTTGTAGTTTTCTGGGTCCTGATGTATGGTGTAATAGAAATTCAACAAACTAAACGCAATTTGCTAAATGTAATTATTTCATATAATTCATCTATTTTCTGTTCGAAAGTATTTTAAAATATAATGATTCTGTGACTCTCAGCAATATACTCCAGTTGTTTCGTAGTATTTATTCAATCAGAAAATATGCATATTTAGTGCGGATGCATTATATATTTAATAAACATCATTGTAACGGGGCTGACGAGATGTGAGACGTGTGGATCCATCTGCAAGCTTTTATTAAAGAGACGTGGTATAACAGGCAGGGTCGAACAATGGCAAACAGGTAAAAGGCGGGCAAAAACACAAGAATAGTCCAAGGGCTAGGGTGACCTATGGGTCACCGATCGGCAGACAGAATCACAGGGGAGACGAGAGGGAAAAATCCATGAATTCTTTTTCTAGTAGAGAAAACAGGCAAAGATCAGAAACCGCAAAAAAAAGGCAAGGCAAAACAAGGAAAACACAAAGACTCGGAATGGGGTACGGGCTAAACAATACACAGCAGAGAATGGCAGTTTGAGTGGGCGTTATATAGTGAGTGAGGTGATAAGAAAAAGCTGTGTGCAATGAGTGCAATCAGTGCAGTGTGAAAACCGTGCAATGAATGATGGGATATGTAGTCCGGGGTGCTATGCAACAGTTTGTGTTGTGCGAGAGTCAATGTAATGGAAAGAATGACCTCTGGTGGTGAATAAACGGAAATCCATGGACCGAATTCGTGACAATCATATTAAAGACATATGATATTTCAAAAGATTTCTATTTAAAATAAAAGCTGTTATTTTGAACTTTCTATTCATAAAAAAATCCTGGAAAAAAAATGTGCATGGTTTCCACCAAAATAATAGACAGTAATAAAAAAAACTCGTAATAATAATAATAATAATAATATGTACCATTATTAATAGCGGAGCATCAAATCAACATACTGAAATGACTTACTACACACACACACACACACACAAAGACACCAGTATTTATAAACTGTTCACATAAGCTATTAACAAAAACTTAACTCCAGTTTATGTATACAGTCCCAAAATTGATCAACAATAGCTAAAATACCAGCATTCAAATAGTTTTGAAAAGCCTCTTATACTTAAAACATCAGTTTTGGAGTGAAATATCTATGTGCAGTATTCAAGTACTTAACACCATAAGTACTTTTTGCAAGTTCACAGTTGACGCCTTATCAGTGGCTGACTGGCAAACTTTACAGTTCACAAATGCTCTGTGTTAAAAAGGATGCTGATAAAATCAGTGCTTTCCCATTTACCAAAATTTAATAAATCACTTTAAATAAGAATTAAGAAAATGAGGTTGCCCCACAATCTCTTGATTTGCTATTGGCCTTAACAGATGCTGCAGACACACTGAATAAATCCAGCAGATGAAGCATTCTGTTTCTGTTTATGCTTTCTGAACACTCCGGTCCCTGTGTAACTGCCTTGGAGGCCCTACATGAGAAGACACGACAGAAAAAAACAGCACAGGTTTAATCTCACTGGCGCAAATGCTCCTTACTCTTGCATCTGGGATTATCATCACTGGTCTGAGAACAATGGAATTTCATGGAAGCTTAAATTTCAGCACATTGGATGGCTCTTTATCCCATTGAGACGAAATGTTTAAATGATGCTTTCACAGGGGAGTGATGCTCTCCATGTTTACAAGAGTGTAAAACAGCTCCCCTGGTTGTGCTGACATTCTCACACAAACAATAAAGCGATTATGCTTTTTTTTTAATATATATTACATTTAGTACTATCTTGGCGCTTCACCTTCTGAGACATATTTGTGATGTGTCATGGTAATATTTGGGTCAATAACATCATGTTAATTTCATTTATTAAAAAATCCATTAAAATGACTGAAAATGCATACAATGATTTGAACACCATGTATTTAATTTCTGTATTAAATTAATTTTTATAATCTTTTGGGAGGCAAGAAGAAAAAGCATAATTAAGCGAATGAAAAAAAAGAAGAACAACAACAACAACAAAAAAAACTTAAGTAGTTAAAATATAATATTTTAACAAAACATTAGCTATATATATTTGAAATACTCTGGAACAAAAATCTTAAATGAAGACTCTGATGTCTGTCTGCGAGGTCAATACATGTTTTAAAATATCCACCTTTTTAAGACAGGCAAGGTTAGTTCAGGTTGTAAACTGTCATGTGGTTTGATTCCATAAAAATGTAATGTTTATGATTTTAGAATTCTTTATATTTGTAAAAAAAAAAAATGCTTTTCACCTTGAAAACTAATAATGTCTATACTAAGATGTATAAACTCCCAAGTATAAATATAATGTTCTCTGAAAAAAAATAGTAATAATCTGTCAAACTAGGGCACAATTTAATGTATTAATATGATGGAATTTTCAGTTTGGAATATTTACAGACGTTTCATTTTGAATTTTGCACTTCATCGCATTGTGTTTTAGGGTTATAGGGTTTTACCTAAATGAATTAAATGTTGTTTATTCATGCCTGAATGATATTACATCAGGTGTATTTGTTGCAGGGTGGATCCAACAACACGATCCCATGAGGTGTTAAGGAGAAAAGTCCGGTCCAACAGCAATCACAGCGTGGCCATGCTGGACATCAACTCAGATTTCATGCTTTATGTTGCAGAATGATTTGAAGGACAGCGATCGCCTTTGTTCTAGCCTGCACCTTTCAGTCTGATCAAAAGTTTGCAGCTTTTGATGTTTTAACCCTATCTTTTCTTTGAATAAATAACCTTCCTTTGAACCATATGGTGTCCTCTCTGTGCCGGGAGGGGACCGGGAGTGTTGCTACTCCCACCTGTGGTTTTAATTACGGCCTATGACGAGGTGAGTCAGCCAGGCAGAAACAGACGTATGGGAGCAGGACTACCGACCCCAGGTGTTTCTCCTTCCTCTGCGGGGATGAGGGAACCGCAAGGAAACAAAGCGTGACCTGACACCAAATGCATGTTTGCTATTCAGAATTATCATCGGTTTTTAAATGTTTTCCACTTGGCAAGAACCATGTCGCACCGTTTGGACACACTCTCAAGATCAAATTCATCTGGGGATGATTGATATTCTGTGTATGCGCTGTACCTCTCCAGCTCCTTTGCCGCAATGATCAGTGGATTGCCGCGAGACCTCTTGAGAAGAAGGGCCGAGCTGAGCACCCATCAAATTAAGTTGGCTTCTTTTGTACCGCCCTCGCTATACATGGCGTGATCCTTCACTTTCCAACACCCCCTGCTCGTCCGCAACCCCTCCTGTACTTCTCAACACTTCTTCTTTTTCAGAACTCTTGGTTCTCCAGACTTTTTTTCTCGTTCTCTTTATGCACAAATCCTGCTGAGTGTGTGGGTATTTCTGAACATAAGCTGAAAGCCAAACCCTGCAGGTCTGTGTCTTTCAGGACCGGCGCTCAGATCCAGTCTCGTGTTTGTTTCAATTCCATGCTGCATCTCTAGATTTGATTTTCTTTGTCGAGTTAAAAGCGAGATGGCAATTTTGTTGAAATTTGGGTGGATGCAAACGCGATCCATCGATCTCCTTGACATCTCTTCCTTAATATGCACTGGAGCATTCGAAATGAAGGAAAGTATCAAATGAAAGAAACATTGCTACCTTGAAACCATCTTCAAATGCTGTGCTTCTGAAGCTTATTAATTTCTTACCTGACATTGGTAATACTTTGAAAAGTCAGTTTTATTTTTCTGTAATGTATTCTGTGAGGATTCCTTTGAGGCTGTGGCTCCAGATTTTATTCCTGGTGAACGATTCATATGGCTGCTGTATGTCAGATGTACAGGAAGCCTGCAGGCTCTTCCCTGGAGAACTGATGCAGGCAGACAACATAAATGGGGTTGCACAAAAAAAACAACTTTGTTCTCTTGTGTCGAGTTGAGTTTTCAAATTAGCATTACTGTAGCTGTAATAAGTTAGGGTTTCTGCTAATAAAATTATTTTGGTTAAAATGAATGTGATCAGATAATATTTAGATAATATGACTTTTGCAACTGTAAGAATTTATAAATTCAGCAAATACATATGATGTGTCACATTTCTTTTTGGCAGTCTCTAGTTGTATTATTATTATTTTTTTAAAGCTGTGCTAATAATGCTTCAGCTACATTTAATTCAGTTGATATAATGTTTCTATCCCAGTTTGGGTCTTGGCACTGTTCTGCTGGCTTCAGAAACAGTATTGTGTTGCTTGATGAGATTGATTGTTTTCCTCAAACTTTCTCTCATTTGGACACACACACACACAACACACACAAACCAACACGCAACCACACACACACACTCACCACCCCCCAAACACACATGATTTCACAAAATCGTATCTACTTATTTGGCAGAATGTCCTGCGCTCATTCCATAACTTGAAAGTGAATTGTGACCAGTCGAGCTCCAAAAATGACTAACTAGCTAAAATGATAAAAGTGACTAGGTAAATCTTAAAAATGATATGATAGATAAGATTAAAATTATAAATAAATAATAAATAAAAGTTGCGGTACAGTTTCTTTGTTGAACACAGACAGTAAATTTATATATTATAATTATTATCATATATTATAATCATTAATTATTCAGTTCAAATCTTCCCCTCTGCTGTAGATTTGTAGGATTTCAGTATGTGCATATTACAATTTATCACACTGTGATTTTTTTTTTTTGCAAGACACACGAGTTGCAATGATTTTTGCCATCATTTATGTCAACACTGGTGGTATCCAGTTTTTGAAATAGTAAATCTTATTTTCATTTTTATCACAAACTATCGTACTGAATGTCTTCAGAAAACTTATAACAGACTAGTAGTCTGGTAATAAAGCGAGTTACTCATGAATTTCTTCTCATTTCTAATTTCTTTCTTCTAATTTTCTGAGGAGCCTGACAGCCCTTGGTCACCATTCACTTTGATTACAGGGAAGGGATCAATGTGAACTTTCTGATAACGGCCTCCTTTTGTGTATCACGGAAGAAAGTCATTCAAGCTTGGAATGGCACAAAAGTGAGTACATCATGACATCATTTTCATTTTTGCTATAAAAGATGGCAAAAGTGGCAGGATATCTTCTACAGACAGAGATAACTACTTCTCCAACCATTCTATACAGAAGAACAGCAGAATGATCCAGTATTGGCAAAGTTTCTCCATAATTACCTTTAATAACCCATCAGTCGGAACTGTAGTGTGAGTGTATTAATATTCATTACGTATTATGTGGGAGAGCAGTAGAGGATATAATAACAGCTAGCTCTCGCAGCCTCTGCGGTTCTGGTACAGGGCCTTTGTTGAATACGAACAACCCCATTCAAAGGTCATGTAAATGAGAGCATCGGTCTGGAGCTAGCAAGGACCTGCCAATGGAGGAGGAAAATAGTGTAATTGCCGCTTGTGAGACTGATTCCTGACATCCGGTCATACCTGAGTGGCTGTTTCTGTAGCTGAGACCCTTATTCCAATCATTGGCATTCTGTGGGTGGATTGTGGAAGAGAGTTGGGTGCTCTGAAGCACATAGAAACATGTCATAGGAGACTTGTGGCTGTTCCTATCAGACATGTGTCACAGTGTAAAAGCGCTCTTTGTCACTCAACACAAACCCCAGACTGAGTGGGTGCTCAGGGCAGAAAAGAACTTCCCTGTTAAACTCTGAGAGGGATGTGGAGGTGTTTCACTCGCCACCCTTTGAGAGTCCTTTACCAAACCTGATGGATGCTAGACAGAAGCGCAGACATCCAGAGTTTTCGAGGAAAAATCCCTGCTGAAGTTTAGTTCATTTCATAATTTTGATTGCTTTTCATTATTTCTTATTTGAGTTTTTTTTTTCTTTCTTGGCAATTTATTATTTAACTAATTCTTGTTATTTTAGTCATTTTAAATTCTAGTAATTTTGTGTTAGACGGTTATTAATGAGGCAGACTGGGGTTACTTGTCACACTTTTTCTTCAAGTATATATTTCTCAGGGCAGGTTTATTTTTAAATTTTAAGACTTGGTGTAATTGTGAAATATTATTGTTTTATATAATTTAAAATAACTGTTGATCTTTCAGAAATCATTCTAATAGACTGGTTTGGTGCTCAAGACACATTTCTTACTATGATCAATGTTGAAAAACAGTGGAGCTGCATAATATTTTTGTGGAAACCATGATCCATTTTTAGGATTTCAGGATTCTTTGATGAATAGAAAGCACAAAAGAACGTAAATGAACTGTCACTTTTCATGAATTTTTTATTAATTTCATTGCATCTTTGCTGTGTAAAAGTATTAATTGCTTTCATATAAAAACCTCAGAATGATAGTGTTTATTATAATATAATTTAAATTATATACAGTATGTGACAACTAGCCCCGACCTCCCCCTTCCTCTGGGTGTGTGTGCTGCTGTTGGAACAGTATGACACTGAATCCTCTATCAATAGAAGTCATTTGCTACGATATGTGACCTTGTTCGAGCTGAATTTCAATTGGAGAAAAAGGAGAAATCTTCTACTGAAAGACAAACGTAAAGCATAATGATTCGACATCAAGAGTTTTGTTTTAAAGCTTCAAAGGGCACAGCAGCCAGAAATATAGTGTCAGTTCAACCTGCTCACAAAGACGCCTTTCCCAATTTGATGCCAGTTTCCTACTTTTTCTAGAAGATCCATTGCAATGGATGGATCCCATAGAAGTGCCTTATATTTTTGTAACTCAGCAGACCTGATTGACACTGCCTCTGGATTGTCATCTAAAACTTTATCTCTGAAGCAGCTCAAACGCAGTGGTCTGACTGCATATGTGAGAGAGCAGGCGGGTCTTAGAGAGTCACTTTGTAGATTTTTTACACGTACTCCTGAGAGACATGGAGAGCTAGCACCATCTCACTTCCACCCACAGCCAGACTACTCTCATCATAAATAATCTGCCATATCTGAATATCATGTGACAGTGTGGGATGAGCCATTCCTGTTTCACAGCTTTAAACATTATAAAAGCTATGCTAAAATCTCAAATAAGAAGAGCGATGAGGGGTTTGACTGGTTTCGGTTTGATTTGCGGAGAACATAACCTCGCCTTGCTGTCAAACTAGCTCTGATATCGGGGAATTGTTTCTTAATGGTCTCCTGTGAGTTGTGTCAGTAAGGGTTTTAAAAGCATGATCCCATTTTTCAGCTCTGAAAAAAATGCAGAAGATGTTGGGGGAATAAGAAATGTTTGGAAAAAATCAAAAGATATAATGCTTGCAATTTCCAAGTGGTCTCTTCAGAAGTGAATTGGAGCCATTGTCTGTCTGAGACTTGAGAAATCTTGCCTTTTTTCACAAGCTAGTTTTTTCAAATGTGAAGGTGACGAGCTCACTGAATCAAATGAATGAAGGCAGCTTTAAGATATGACAGTTCATCAAAGCCTGGTGCCAGTCAAAGGGCACAGCTGGTGGGGATAGAGACAGAGCAGAGACATACTCACAAATGGAGCTCAGTGTCACTCAAATAACGACTAAGTGTGTATCAGCCACATTTCAAACAGTCACTTTTAATTTTAGATCATATTAGAGTGGAACTCACTCCCTCTCCTTTGTATGGCACTCAAACATTTAAAATTTTGTGAAATGTTAAAAAAAAATATTGCTAATGTCTCAGTGATAAATAAGTGGGGCAGTTTGTGGTGTATATGCAAGTTAAACTGATTATTGAAAAGAAAACATGTAGGGCGGGACTTGGTTCTATCCATCGGTTGTTGATTGGATGGAGGCTGATTGTAAGAAAGGGGCGGAGTTCAAGCAGTTTGAGGAGGCATTTACGTGACACCATTTTCAACTATGAACGTAAAATTTTTAATGCGTTTTGGCCATTCATTTACACGACAATTCATTTTACGGGCCTATTGGTTTCAAAGTGCAAGTAAAAAAAAAAAAAAATCATATCATCAAATACTATTATCATCTCCGTGTAAACTACAAAAGTGCACATTTGTGAAAATGGTGACGTCATGTGTATTGTGTGTTCAGTCATGCAGGAGTACTTGACAACCATAATATAGCTTTTTTTAGTCGTTTTTGTGGATCCTTGTGAACAGAGATCGTTTTGACAAATTTGTCATCTGTACGCAAAATTTTTCAAAAATGCAAATGAAAAGCTTTTCTGTGTTTAGTACATCGTTTTCATGTTAATGTACCCTAAATGAATGGAGAAGATTGGCATACGTTACCAGAGAGAATCTGCCTGTCATTTCACTGGGTGTTCTGACATGTTGATTAAGAATAGTTAAAAAAAAGAAGAAGAAGAAGAAACTATGGCAAATCTTTCATAAGAAGATCAATAACAGGCATTTAAAAACTATGAGTGAATTCTTCTCTCATGATGACCTTAATAAATATTCTATTCTATTCTATTCTATTTTTTGTGGAAGACAAAAATATCATTTTTAAAACTTTGCGCAGCTATTATCCATACATCGACAGTTAATAGTGGCTGTATCTGGCCAAAAAAGGCTATAAAACACAATGAAAGGATCATAATAATAGTAAATTGGATTTGTGCAGTACCTTCCAAGTCTTCTGAAATCGTGCGATAACTTTATGACTGAAAATTAGGTCTTTATTCTTTGAAAACTTTTCCTTTGCTGCGTCTAATAAATCTCATTCTTTTTTCTGCATATTCTACCTGACATATCATGCTCAATAACACTCCTCTTTTGATAAAAAAAATATAATGATAATAATATAAATAATCTAATAATGTATATACAGTGGGTACGGAAAGTATTCAGACCACCTTAAATTTTTCACTCTTTGTTATATTGCAGCCATTTTAAAATCATTTAAGTTATTTTTTTCCCTCGTTAATGTACACAGCACCCCATATTGAAAGAAAAACACAGAATTGTTGACATTTTTTGCAGATTTATTAAAAAAGAAACTGAAATATCACATGGTCCTAAGTATTCAGACCCTTTTCTCAGTATTTAGTAGAAGCACGCTTTTGATCTAATACAGTCATGAGTCTTTTTTGGGAAAGATGCAACAAGGTTTTCACACCTGGATTTGGGGATCCTCTGCCATTCCTCCTTGCAGGTCCTCTCCAGTTCTGTCATGTTGGATGGTAAACGTTGGTGGACAGCCATTTTTAGGTTTCTTTAGAGATGCTCAATTGGGTTTAAGTCATGGCTCTGGCTGGGTCATTCAAGAATGGTCACAGAGTTGTTGTGAAGCCACTTCTTTGTTATTTTAGCTGTGTGCTTAGTGTCATTGTTTTGTTGGAAGGTAAACCTTCGGCCCAGTTTGAGGTTCTGAGCACTCTGGAGAAGGTTTTCTTCCAGGATATCCTTGTACTTGGCCGCATTCATTTTTCCCTCGTTTGCAACCAGTCGTCCTGTCCATGCAGCTGAAATACACCCCCACAGCATGATGCTGCCACACCATGCTTCACTGTTGGGACTGTATTGACAGGTGATGACCAGTGCCTGGTTTTCTCCACACATACCGCTTAGAATTAAGGCAAAAATGTTCTATCTTGGTCTCATCAGACCAGATAATTTTATTTCTCACCATCTTGGAGTCTTTCATGTGTTTTTTAGCAAACTCCATGCAGGCTTTCATGTGTCTTTGCACTGAGGAGAGGCTTCCGTCGGCCACTCTGCCATAAAGCCCCGACTGTGGAGGGCTGCAGTGATGGTTGACTTTTTTTACAACTTTCTCCCATCTCCCGACTGCATCTCTGGAGCTCAGCCAGAGTGATCTTTGGGTTCTTCTTTATCTCTCTCCAAGGCTCTTCTCCCCCGATAGCTCATTTTGGCCAGACGGCCAGCTCTAGGAAGGGTTCTTGGTCGTCCCAAACGTCTTCCATTTTAAGGATTATGGAGGCCACTGTGCTCCTAGGAACCTTAAGTGCAGCAGAATTTTTTTTTGTAACCTTGGCCAGATCTGTGGTTTGCCACAATTCTGTCTCTGAGCTCTCAGGCAGTTCCTTTGACCTCATGATACTCATTTGCTCTGACATGCACTGTGAAATGTAAGGTCTTATATAGACAGGTGTGAGGCTTTCCTAATCAAGTCCAATCAGTATAACCAAACACAGCTGGACTCAAATGAAGGATAGAACCATCTCAAGGATGATCAGAAAAAAATGGACAGCACCCGAGTTAAATATACGAGTGTCACAGCAAAGGGTCTGAATACTTAGGACCCTGTGATATTTCAGTTTTTCTTTTTTAAAAAATCTGCAAAAATGTCAACAATTCTGTGTTTTTCTGTCCAATGGGGTGCTGTGTGTACATTAATGAGGAACAAAAATTAACTTAAACGATTTTAGCAAATGACTGCAATATAACAAAGAATGAAAAATTTAAGGGGATCTGAATACTTGTCCGTACCCACGTATAATATAATATATATATATCTATACTAGTATATATAATATACAGTCGTGGCCAGGACACTATACAATATGGCACCCTTGGTAAATATGATCAAAGAAGGCATCAAATCTGCATTGTTAATCATTTTGATCTTTTATTTAAAAAAATTTACAGAAATATAACCTTTCATTAAAGAATAAGAATTAAAATGGGGGGAAATATCATTATGACATAAATGTTTTTCTCTAATACACATTGGACACAATTAACGGCACCCTTTTATTCAATGCTTTTTGAAACCTCCATTTGGCATAATAACAGCTCTGTGTTTTCTCCTATAATGCCTGAAGAGTTTAGAGAATATCTGACAGGAGATCAGAGACCATTCATTCATACAGAATCTCTCCAGACCCTTTAGATTCCCAGTTCTATGTTGGTGCTTCTCCTCTTCAGTTCACCACCCTCATTTTCTATAGGGTTCAGGTCAGACGACTGGAATGGCCAAAGCAGAAGCTTGGTTTTGTGCCCAGTGACCCTTTTTGTGTTGTTTTTTAAGTTTTTTTTTTGGATTATTGTCTGGTTGGAAGATCCAAACATGGCCCATTATAAGATTTCAAGTCAGTAACTTTTAGATTTTTTTATCTGTTGGTATTTGATAGAATCAAAATGCCATACAGTATATCTAAACAAGATGTCCAGGACCTCCAGCAGAAATATGCCTCCAAAATTAAAGATCCAGCAGTATATTTCATTGTGCACATGGGGTACTTTTTTATCCCTGTGTGTACCAAACCCATCTTGAGTGTTTGTTGCTAAAAAGCTAATTTTTTTGTTTCATCTGACCATAGAAGCCAGTCTTGTTTGAAGTTCCAGTTGTGTCTGACAACTGAATATGCTGGGGATTGTTTTTGGATGAGAGCATTTTCTTTTCTTGATTTTTTTATTTGAAACCCTCCCAAACAACATGTGGTGTAGGTTTTCTGACCCTGAGACTCAACTATTTTCTGCAGTTCTCCAGCTGGGATCCTTGGAGTCTTTGGCCACTCAAACCCTCCTCCTCACCGTGCATTAGGACGAAATAGACACATGTCCTCTTCCAGGCAGATTTGTAACCTTTTCTGTTGATTGGAAATACTTAATAATTGTCCTGATGGTGGAAATGGGAATTTTCAACGCTTTAGCTATTTTCTTACAGCCACTCTATTTTGTGAAGCTCAACAATCTTATTCTGCACATCAGAACTATATTTTTTGGTTTTACTCCTTGTGATGGATGATTAAAGGAATTTGGCCTTTGTTTCCCTCCTATTTATATTCCTGTGAAACATGTTCATAATCAACCTGGTATGCTCAAAATTGTAAAAATGAATGGGAATATACTTCACAGATATTTTACTCAAAAGAATTTCTAGGGGTGCCAATAATTTTGTCCAACGTGTATTTGAGAAAAACATTTTTCATAATGATATTTCCCCCCATTTTCAATTGTTTTAATTCAATGAAAGCTTAGATATTTGTGAATTTTTTTAAATAAAAAATAAAAATGATTAACAATGCAGATTTATTTTCACAACCTTCTTTGATCATATTTTCCCAAGTGGCCAGTAATTCTGACCACGACTCCTATATCAACGTATATATAATATATCTATATATATATATATATATATATATCTGCAACAGTTTCCAAATGACATGAGGGTAAATACATATTCCAGAATTAAAAGATTTTGGGTGAACTATCCCTTTAAGTTTTTACTAAACAGTCATGTCAGTGCATTGAAAGCACAAATTCTCCCTACAGCGAATGCGACGACATTATGGAAACACATGGTAGGTTGTGCGCTCTTGCGCAAATCGGTGATGATTTAGGAAAAGGACCTATCAGAGGTCTTCCGTCTCCCTTCTCAGTCTTTAATTGCAGTCAGTTCTGAGTCACTGCTCTCTTTTCTTGTCAGAAATGTTAACAGAAGGTCTCAGAAGAGAGCTGTTGATGCAGTCAACACAGCCGACTAAATATAAAATAGTCCTGCTCTCTCTTAACGCTAATGGGCCCTGCTGAATAATTCAACCATGATGATAATAAAATGGAAGAGAGAGACAGAGAAAAAAAAACATCTTGCATCAGTACCTTATGGGTCGGGGCAGGGACATAATTTGCTGTCAGCAGCAGTAGTTGCTGCTTCCTCTCAGGTCTTTCCTGTCTCTCTCTCCTTCTTTCTCTCTCTCTAATTGCAATTATTCCCGGAGTGAAGGAATCATTCCCTGGAAATTTTCATCAGTCATTATGTCAGGAGTAAGGATGGTGGGGTGGGAAGAGGGATGCAGATTCTCCTCACTAGGTGCCCCCCCCCCCCCCCCCCCCCCCCCCCCTCCCCCCCCCACCTCATGCATTAACAGGTGAGGAAAGAGATTTGAAGCACAAACACACACACACACAAACAGAAGCCATCACTGAAAGTAAGGGTAAGATGGGGGCAACACATTGACAGGAGGACAGTGCCAAATTGGACTCTCCTCCACATGTCTTCCAGTGTCTTTCTAGTTTCCCTCACTTCACCCATTTTTGCCTGTCTCTGTGTTGTCATAAAATTTCTCCCAGAGCTTGCCTCCTGCGCTCAGTTGCTAGTGTTACGAAACCTTGTTTATTCATTTACAGCTCCAAATGTGATACAAACCCATTCCGTATGTGCGAATCTGTCTTATTTTCTGCTCCGATTTCATCTCTGACCCATTTTACCCCCCTTTCCCTGCCCCTTGTTGTGTAAATGTCACAACAAAGTGCTTTGTGTGGCTCCGAACGCGGGTGTACGGCTCACACCGAGGCGTTCTCTGCCTGGTCAGGGCACACAAAACCCTGTGGATAATGAGCTGGTCTATCGTAGTACTTTTGCCGAGTAGGGTCAACCGTTAATATTAGCCATACCGGCGTGCTTATGTGTACCTATGGCGGGCACCACACCTACTTCTGCTTTCATGCACGCCTCTGTAGTTGCGCTCCTCGGTTCCTGTTGTTATTAGCTCTTGACCCACAGGAATCACATACATATTGACTTGTAGATCAACGATATTTGATCAAGATCGCCTCTGAATCTCTTCTTTGGACTATTTTGCTCTCTCAGTGACACAGAGTTGCGTCCTGCTTTCATTTTACGTCTTGAACCTCCTACCCCCCCCGGTGTCCGTGCCCTCTCATGTATTTTCCTCTTCGTTTTTTTTCTCCCTTATCCGAGCTTGCTTTTTTCTCTCTTCTTTCGCTTCTTCTTCTGCTTTTCTCTTAAAGGTTGTGCCTGCCCGAGTCCTGTTCTTTCCTAATTCTACCTCTGAGCACGCGTTTGGTTTCGACACAGCTTAATTAAAGATGATCATTTTTTTTAACACTTTCCCTTAATACGCAGGTCTGCGTGGGCAACCCCAACTTTCGTTTGCCGCTACTTTTGTTCATGGGTTAGCCGCAAGGCACTAGCACCACTTTCCCTCATTGGGCTCCGGTCCATGGGGCTCTGCCTGCATACCCTGGACTGGTGGACGGTGGCATTCGTCGTGTCTTCTGGTTCCACTGGCGGGCTCTGTGGTTTCCGCCGTCCGGAGGACGTTGACACGAGCATGGCACACGTGGTAGGTCGGGGGTGGTGACTTCGGGTGCGTGTCCCGCAACCGTCAGGTCTGACTCGCAGGGTATTCACACAAAAAAAAAATAGATGCCGTACACGGCTCTTGCCTGGCTCATGTGTTCAATCATACAGTAACAGTGACACGGTCATATCATTTATTTATACAACTTTATACCAAACAGAGTATTCAAGCACGGCAACAGAAAGCTGCGTGCTGGAGACGTGACTGCCTGCGAAGAGGAGTACGCCCGCTCTGATGGGTCTCGCACGAATGGGCGGGTAAACAGTGGGAGATGGCGAGCAGACATGATGTCATTATCACCTCAGTATCTCATGTTGAGTAAACGGTAGTACATAACATGTCAACTGCCGAGTTATCAGGTATGAAAAAGAGGTGGGGGCCTTGATTGCAAAAGTGAGTCACAAGACAAGTTCAAAATTGTTAAATTTTTAAAGACAGGAAAGGGAGACTTTCAAAATTATGTTAGATTTGTTGGAATCAGACGAAAATGACGAGCTACGCCCGTTTGATTCGAACAGAGGTCAGCAAAGTCGTTCTAAACTCGAGGTAAAAGTTTGCTGAGAGCTCCAAAAGCAAATGCTCGTTTCCTCCACGTCGGTTCTTCAGATTAATTACTAGATGAAATCACCAAAGATAAATTAGCTGGTTGATGTTGAGTCCTGGAAATCAGCTTCTTCGCGTTGCTTGATGTTGTGGCTCTCATGGGACCCGGGATGTCACGTCCATTCCTCATATAAAAGTCCCCCTGGGGCTGGCACCTATGGCCACCCTTATGGTCTCTTGCTCTCCCAACCCAGTGCGCCTATACTAAGGGTAATAGTATACCCTAACAAAGTAAAAAAAAACAATACACGGGTGGGTGTTTGCTTCACCGCATCGCAGCGTGGGCACAGATCCTGACTTGACTCGGGCTCAGAGCAGGAGGTAGACTCGGACTTCGCGAATCGAGTCAAGCAGACGACAATCAAGGCGGAGGTAGAGAAAGGGTTGGTCCCCCGCGGACTGCGGGCCACATGAGAGGTGGGAGTCTCAGACTGTGTGTGTGAGTGTTGTGGGTGTCAGGGGTGCTCAGGGCGCGATCGGCCACAACTGCCGGCTGGTCGTATACTGCGTACATCCAGCATAATTGCGTTGTGTCTGACCGCCGAAACCGGCCGTATCAGTAGCGAAGCGCGAGACGCCCTGTTGAAGAAATATTAAGCCATCATAGGGCTAAATGATAACCAGTGGGTGGGGGTGGGGGTGAGGTAGCTTGTTGCTGTTCGGCCTCGCGTGTTGGATCTGTGCGCGGACACGCTGGGCGCTTCACTATTCAACTTTGCCTGCCCGCGCTTTTTATGGCTTCGGACTGAACCCCGTCACACTTAGTTAGCGAGGCACGTTGAGTCGCGGCAGGTAAACCACGTCGCTGGCTTCTGTGTGTCCAGCCTGGGGACAGCGCGTCAGGTCCAGGACGTTATGCGAAAGGAAACAGTGCCGCTTGTGTGCGTGGTGCGTATGGGCGGTTGAACGATAATCCGTGTAAAACGGAGTCTGGGTATACAGTAGGATGGAGGGGATGGCGCACAGTCGAAAATCTGATGCCGTCGCATGATGTCTCCCGGCAGCGGGGCGAGAAGCCCGCAAGAAGAGTTAATCCTCTCAGAAAAGGGACAAAGAAGATCAGTTTACTGGTGCATGGCGATTGGAGCAGGGGATTACTAACAAGGGCGAAGATCATTGGGGGAAAAACGGAGTCGACCAAAATCTACATTTTTCAGCATACTGCTAAAGCATACTTATTGCATTTGCTACATTCCCACATGTTTATATACTAAAGTACTTCTGAAAAAGCTAATAAGATGGTTTGGTGCAATTTGCCCCAATTTTTACCCAGCATGCTTTGTGGCTGGTGTCAAATTTGAGTAATTTCTGCAAGAACTGTACATTTACATATTTAAGGGGGTATTTACATTTAATAGGTTTACATGCCCGGTCACGTTGAGTTCGGTCACAGTAAGTATGACACAGTTTTGTAGCAATTACCAAGGAGGAATGATGGTAAGGAGAAATACATTGACCTAGCTGTAGGTAAGGTGACATGATAAAATCAGACATTAATTTAGTCAGTGATATGTTTCCCATGGGGATGTTGGCAGAAACATTTCTTACCACTTATTTTTGTCCACAGTTGTTTTTCTTTTTTTCTTTTAAGTTTGTTTCTCATCTCCATTATGATTTTTTTTCTGCTATTAGTTGTAAAACAACTGACGTTTTGGCTTCATCATATCTCCCTGTTATCTCATTGAAAAACCCTGATGACAAGCAAATGCATTACCATTAAGCTTTTCTTTCACTAATACATAATATCGCCATCTGCTCTGAACTATAAGAATCCATAAATATGGAAAGTTCTTATTTGCAGATGAATTTGCAGTAATCATCACTTAGTCCCACCGTCAGAATTAAACGGTGATATTCCTCTGGGCTTTTCGTCATTACACAGCAGCGAAACGTCCTGAAGGCCACTCGCTCAGATGAAAGAAATAAGGGATGCTTCATTATTTAACAATATTGAGATCCTGATGCTAATGAGTTATTAACAAGATTTATTTAACGATTTTAGAATTATGCAGCAGGGTAATGGGACATATCTGAGGGAAATTTGTATATTATTATTGAGATGTAAATCCAAAAAAATGTTGGATGAGCATGAGGAGGGAGATAAAGACAATGTTTTCAGCTATCTTTTAATTTTAGAAGTAGATACCATAATTAAAAAAAAAAGAATTTAATGATAACTGATGAAGAAACTAGTTTAGAAACAACAAGCAGGAGGAAAGGGTTTTTGCTGCAGTTCAAACATAACTTAAGATGGCCTGTTAATGTTTTTTGTTAGTATTATTTAATATTTTATTATTTTTTTGTTTATTCTTTCTTTAGAGAAAAGGTTTCTATATGCAAAAAAAACCCCACCAGTGAATAATGAGACCCTTTCGTGGTTGCCATGGCAATCCTGACAAAACTGTCAAGTTTCAAACTCTTTTATACATCTCATGTGGGGTCTGCACGGCAACTGTCAAAGAAGCACTTTAAACTGAGATCTTTTTAGCAGAGCACATTTTATATCTGGCAAAATAAGTCGGTTTTGAGAGCTATTTTCAACGACACCCACTCCTGAGATTCAGCAACTGTGCTGAATAAATAAGAAAGCTGGAAATGAGGTGATTGTGATTCTTTGGACGTAAGCTATTGCCATTCGTGATCCACAATCAGTGAATCTCTGTCAGCTTGAGAAAGGAAGACAAGAGCTTTTGGAATCACCTTAAGTTGGTTTGTGAAGCAGTAATCCAATTACAGCATCTTTTTGGGTATATCGAAATAAAGCCAATGGCATATTTTCTGGAGAGTTTCTGAGAAGGTATTCTTGATGGTCTTGCGGGGACACTACTTTGAAAAGAGAGAGATAGCTACTAGATGGGAAGGATGGTGTTCTTATTCACTGAATAAACAAAACATCTCAGACAACAACATTCACAAATAGGGATGACCTGCTCTGTTCCCACTATGTGCTTTTATACTGAGTTTAAAAGGATTCAAAGTTATTGGGTCTTTTTTTAAACTATGGGCACTTTTTGCCTGGCAAACTTTTAGAAGTTAAACTCCTTAGTCAAACTCTTTAAGTATACACTTTTCAAACTCAAGTTTTTCAAACACAAACTAGTTTGTTTGATTTATCCACTCACAGTGTACATGCATCACAGAAGAATCATCTTTTTGTTTCCTGAACTATCATGATCAACCTTCATTTCCATCATATCTCACATTGGTATTTGTGGTATTTTTATGGTGGAAATCATCTATATACAGTATATATGGTTGACTGCTTGATCTTACTAAGGCTACTTAAGGCTACGTTCTGAACATGTGGGATTTATCAACAATTATTAGGGGGGTACAATGGGGCTAAAGGCACCCCTGGGTAAAAGGCGCCTTTGATATTATTTTCTTCTAAACCTCTAGAGCTAAACCACTTTAGGCAGAAAAACTTGGTGTAGCACTTTCCAAAATATCCACTTTTCAAGGTGCACCAGCAAATATGGCTGATCCTTGACGCGATCGCGGCCAGCAGCGCAAAGTTCTTTGCTAACTTGATCTAATGTTTGATGTTTTTTAAAATGTTGTAGATCTAAGCAGCAAATACGAATTGCAAAATAATTTTATATATTTTGAGACAAAGGTCTTCTTAATGAAGTTTTGTTTAAGATAAGTAAAGCAACAGTTTTTAAACAACAAAAGAATATGTAAAAGTATGATATTTGGGGGGAAAAGCCAAGAAAAGCGCCCCTGCTGTTGGGGCTAAAGGCACAATAATTAACATGATAATTAATAGAAGGCTGACTTTTCCATTTGTTGACATGACATGGTTAGATTCAGGTGGTAAATGTCATATATTATGTTGGGTGTCCAGATATAATCACCATGTTTAGAATGAAACCATCATATTTAAAGACATGATATTAATCATATCATATAATAAAATATTATTTGTTGCTACTACTGTAAATCTATTATAAATTATCATGGGATCTCCTTCAAAGCTTTCAGAATCTTTACTTTTTAAAATAATTTTGTTTCTGTATTTTAAATGTTTTATATTAACATATTAATTATTTTACCTATGTATCAAAATAAGCAGAAAATAGTACAAACTTTGCTATAGTGATTGTTTTGAACAAGTATTAACTTAAACATTATTTAAAAAAAAAATCATAATTACAGCTAAAGTAGCCTATTTATATCAATACTGTGTGCCTTTTACCCCATGCTGGTGAGCCTTTTTACCCAGTGTGTGGGGTAAAAGGCTCCCCTTGCCACCTTATACATTTATAAGATTTATAAACAAAATAAACGACTTGTATGATTTATTTTCACACAAAATCTCTTGCTCTATAAATGTTCAATACAAACGTATATATGTTTTTTTTGCATGTATACACTTTGGGCGCTCTGAAAAGTAATTTCTTTTCTTAGGGTGTGCCTTTAGCCCCATTAATTTGTACCCTACTTATGGTATGTGTAAGAACCGCGTGCGTATGTTTGATAAATACAGATTTTTTTGTACTAACACACATTCTAAATTTTATTCGTACCTGTAGGACAAAATATAGAATCTTTTCTACGCACTGTTGATAAACAAGGGCTCAGGTCTTTATTAATGTTCTCAAAACGTTACCAGAAAATACAGGAGTTTTAGGCAGATTCATCCTTGATTTTCCCCTCCCGAGTAAAAAATCCTGAGAAAAAATCTTGTGGAGGACCTTGGTGGGTTCCGATGTTTGACGCGGATTATCTGGGGTGCTTTCACACCTGTAGATCGATTGCTTTGTTCCGAAACAAGTCACGCGCGAGTAAACTGTTGTCTCATTGGTCAAAGTTCCACGGTTTATTTTCCGGGATTCCACTTAGCGCCAGGTTCCGAAACAACGAGGCAGGTGTGAAAGCGAAGCGTTTACAGATCGAACCTTGCACTTCCCAATCGGTCCGCACACAAATTGGGACCGCGCCAATCATATCAAATGTTTTTAAATCGGGAAATTACATCAGTAGGCTACTTTAACAATAGCCAATGCGCGACCGCAAAACAAGCTGCTTTACGGGTCTGTTGGATAGTAAATATGGAGGAACGGCTTGTGGAAGTTTTGCAGTTACACGACTGTCTGTATGATGTGTAGAAAACGTACCACAACCATAAGGACAGAGAGAAGCGCTGAGGTGAAATCACCTCAGTTTTGAACATACCCGGTGAGTGTAGAAAGCTGCTAGCATGCTAGCTAACATTTAAACATTAGTTGCTGAATGATGATCTGCTGCTTGAGATCATGCAAGGTGCTCCCTCTGGCATGATAATCTTAATAATATCTTGTAGTGTGTGATGCGCCACGATTTTCAAATCTTGTAGTGTGTGGATGTTTAAGATTTGAGCCCGGCTTAACATTTTCTTTTATATGTTACTGCTTGTTTCAGAATGTTTAAAAGAACATTCAAAAGTAACAATCCCATAGTTATTGCAAAATTATAAAATGTAACACTCCCTTACCATTGGCATAACAAAGAAAATTGTTTTTAAATATTTGAAACATTTTAAAAACTGGATGTTTTGAACATTTAGAAATAATGTTTTCGAAGTTTTATAGGAATGTTAGCAAAAAAATTCTTAGAACATATTTTTGTTACTTTTTGTACAGCTCAGTTTTGAAATAACACAAAATATTCTGCTCACAGGTGATTTTTTCCTGGACTTTTCTTAGTTTTCTTCACATGTGTATTTAATCTCAAGTATGTTCTAATTTAATCTCAAGTGCACTGATTAAAAAATATTTGTTGTGATGGAAATGACAGTACAAATATCAATTTTGAAATGGTTTGTTTTTTTATTTAATTCTTTGTTTTTAAATAAAAAAATGTAATCCTTAATGTTTTTAGATGGATTTTTAAAATAAGATATGACATGGATAAAATGATTAAATCAGTATATAAAAGGTTAGGTCATCATGGTATAACATTTGATAGACAGGAATAGAGAAAACAGGAATTGAGAAATAAAAGTTAATGTTTGTTTCGACTCTAAAGCCAGTGTTGGAAAAAGGTGGCGATTTGAATATTATTGTTGTACAAAGGGGAAAAAGAATAATAAAGTGCCATTTGGCAACAATGAGGAAATAAAAAGTACATATCAGATTTGTGCTAACAAATGAACAATATGGACTTGTTTAACTTTCATGAATGACGTTCAAAAGCACCATACCACAAAATTCACAGTAATGTTTAAAAAGTTGTTGAAACCGAGCAATGTCTGACGTTTCAGTCATTGTAATACAATCCTTCATTATGACATTCTAGATTTTTTTTTTCCATAACAAAGACTTGAATGTACAAACCATGTTAAGTAACGCTTCCTTTTATCATTTTCCTCCAGAGACATTAAACACAGAGTAGTAATTAAACTCATTCATTCGATCAGCCTGTGCCACATGGAGATTTGCTCTAGTTCTATCCTTTGTTCACACCTGAGGGAGCAGCAGAGCAAGGGGAAAGTCCTTCTGCATAAATAAAACTACCTGTCAATCACTCTCATCGTCTGCACTGAGCATGTTATGTACCTGATGCACCTCTGTTCATAACAAAAGATTGTTGATATCTTCTGATGGAAACAAATAATCGCAGTGTTCTGCAATATTCAAGATGAATAACACAACATACAGTAACAAAATCATAAAATAGTATAACTGTAATACGTTGTAGAAAAACAAATGCAAAATTACATTTGAATGATCCGAGTTGAGTTTAAAAGACATTCCACCAATGGATTTGTATTTCTGTGATTGAGCAGAGACAAAAAAATGTAATCATAAAGGGATACGAGTCATCTTTTGTCCTATGGAACACAGAGACATTCTAAAGAATCTTCAGACAGCTCTTTTGACAGTTTTTTCAATGTGATCTTATTAGATATTGTAGGCATTCTTACATAAAGTGTGGTTCTGGCATTTGACTTGTACAGTATTTATTGACAGCAATGTAAGCATTTTACTACAAACACGTTACTATAGTGACATAGAGATATTTAAATCCTTTATTAGATTCATAAAATAAAATGTAAAATGAATACTAAATAGGTTGTAATAATAAAATAATAAAATAGGTTATAATTAATGAAAAGGGTTGATTTTATTGTATTTAATAAATATTTACATACGTTCATTACATTTAATTCATTTACCTAATTTAAAATTATAACACTGTAAAATGTTAAAACTGATAATCATTTAATCTTTACAAAATCAATGAATTAAATTAGTCAAAATCAATAAAAATAGCTATATAATTGCAATAGCTATACAAATACCTTTATAAACTAAATATAATTTTTTTTTCAACGTTTTTTTTATTCTAAAGCTGTGCATACCAGGGTTATTATAGTTAACTATAAAACAAACAAACAAAAATCGCTTACAAATGTATTTCATTTCTCAATTTTATTTAGTTTAATCTGATATACTAAAATAAACAAACTAAAATAAAAATGAACAAAAACTATGTAAACATACTTTAAACAACAAATTGACTAAAACTTTAACAAAAATGAAAATAGCAAGTAAAAAAAATAAAAACAAATTCTAAATATTAATAAAAACTTCAATAGTATCATATTGATACTAAAATAACACTGATGCATATGTAACACTTACATATTACGTTTTTAGTGCTGTCAGATTGTCCATATTGTACTTTTCAGCACATCTCTGAAAGTACAAACATATATGTGTAAATATAATTCACAAACAGTTGCATATTCTTATCAAATCAAGCTGGACAGTTCATCACAATGTCTGTCAAGCTCCAAAAAACAAACAAAAAAGCACTTGTGTGCTATATATAATTCAAGTCTTCTGAGGTCATGCATTATCTTTTTGTAAGGAACAAAATAAATTATGTTGGTATTCACATGTCGAAAAAATGGTCTCTTCCATCAGCTGTAGTCACTTTTTCACTGAATACTGCTGTACGGAAAAGAGCTGCGTCAAGGAAATTCTCTTTTTGTATTCCACAGCAAAAAACAACAGCATTACAGGTTTGGAAAGACACGAGGGTGAGGAAAAAATTACAGAATTTTCATTTTTGGGTGAACTGTCCCTTTAATAAAAAAAGGAAAAGCAATATGGCAAGAGATGAAGTCTTGGCTGTTAGTTTTGTTGGGTATTTGTTGAGTAGGTGTGTGTGTGTGTGTGTGTGTGTGGTGCTATAGGGCTAGAGGCACAAGACAACTGAGAGCGGAGGACGAGGTCTTGGAGGGAAGCACAGGGTGAGAGATGACTCAATCAGCCAAAAGCACCTGCTCCTGCTACTACTCAACGCTCAGGCCTATTAATACAACAACACACACACAACTCAAATAATCCCACTTTCTTCGGCTAGGCCCCTTTTCAGACTGTCATATTCAATCACATCTCAACAATTCTAGCCAGATTTGTGTTTTTGCATGTGAGATTGTAGCCGTTCTTTCAGAATCTTGTAGGGTAACAATTGATTAGAAAGTATGATTAATGAGTTGGATTTTAGAATTCCACACAGATGGTTTTCAGACAAGGAATTATAAAAATACACCATAGTCTGTATAATGCTGAAATTTGAAATCAATCTTCCATGCAAAATAATGCTCCTGTTGGTTGTTTCTCTTTTCATGCAGTCGGCTGAGAAAATCAACTGGCATTTAACTGAAGTGAAATGTCAAGGTCATTCAGCTGTTTTTCTCTTTTCTCTGTGAATCACCGATGTTGTCCCCACTGCGGTAGGGTCAGAAACAGCTGTACTGTGTTTATCATAAATAGCTTAATTAATTAGGGATTCAAACCATGCCAATACAATTCATATTTAATATTCTGCTGCCGCTGCACAGCTTTGAATTTTTAAATTAGATACAAACTGGAAATACTCAAAAGCTGTATAAACAAGTCTGGAAAGTGTACTCTAGTGAACTGTGGAGTTTTACTTAGGATTTGTAAATGCCATGAGATGCCAATCATTTGGAGCTGCGGGATGAACGTTCAGACTGTTCACTGAGATAGCAAATTAAATTGAGGTCGAATGTGGAGTGTATGTTCAGTGCTTTACACTCCTATGATTTCAGTCAGGTGTAGAATGACTGTACCACTTAGAATTTACACTTGGGACATGCAGGTGACTTTTTACTCTTTGCATTGACCAACTGTAAAAAATTGTGCTGAGATCATCTTATTAATGGACTCTATACTTCTAGCCTCAATGCTCAGTACTATAGTTAATAATATAGCTTATATTAGTATAGTTAGACAAGACAAATGTGACAGAAAGAGTTTACTACAATCACAGTTTGCTGTAGATCAATACTTTACCAAAAGCTTACACAGCAGCACATAGCTTTTAGCAGAAATATGTAGATAGTCACCGTGCATAGAGAAAGAACATTACTGGGCCTATCTTTGCACTTGACCACTTCTAATTTACATGATGTATTTCCTATATTTGGCCCATGTTCAAGTGGCCATGAAGACCACAAATGTGTGTCGACCTTTTAATTACCTGATCGAACACACTTACAACATAATGTTGTAAAATTGCAGCTAAAGTTCTTTCAGAGCTTTATTTAAAGGGATTGTTCACCCCAAAATGTAAATTCTGTCATTACTCACCCTCATGTCGTTCCAAACCTGTAAGACCTTTGTTCATCTTCAGAACACAAATTAAGATATTTTTTATGAAATCCAAGAGCTTTCTGACCCTGCATAGACAGCAACCACATTCAAGGCCCCAAAAGGTAGTAAGGACATCGTTAAAATAGTCCATATGATATCAGTGGTTCAAGCTTAATTTTATAAAAGATCTTTGTGTGCAAAGAAAACAAAAATAACGACTTTATTCAACAATTTATTTTCTTCCATGTCAGTCCTCGATGCACCTTCATGTCACTCCTCGACCCAGCTTCACGACAGCACCACGAGCCACGACACATGCGTGTGCATTCAAAGTCCCTTTAAAGAGGTCATATGACGATGCTAAAAAGAACATTATTTTGTGTATTTGGTGTAATGCAATGTTTACGTGGCTTAAGGTTTAAAAAACACATTATTTTCCACATACCATACATTATTGTTGGTCCTTTCTGCCCCGCCTTTCTAAAACGTGTTGATTTTTGCAAAGCTCATCGTTCTGAAAAGTGAGATGTGCTCTGATTGGCCAGCTATCCAGTGCATTGTGATTGGCCGAATACCGCAAGCGTGTGACGGAAATGTTACGCCCCTTACCATATTTGGAAACACACAGCATCTCCACGACGTGGCGGCAGCAGCAACAATACTACAGCGAGAATAAAAGTTACGCCTTCTTTCTTTGCATAAACATTTGGGCAGTTTTATGCAAATCTCCCCACATAGGGACGTAGACATGTGGGGGCGTGTTTAAACGAGGCGTGTTAGGAAGGCATGGACTTAACTTTTATAAAGAATATCTCGTTGGGTTTGAGACTTTAGTCTTTGCAACTTTACAGATCTTATGTATGCATGAACAGCTTGTAACATTCCAAAGACAAAGGACAACTTGAAATCACATCAGATGACCTCTTTAAGACAAGTCATTTTACTCAGCAGCCATCTTTAAAATGCCTCTCAGGCAGTGCAGCTCCTATTTTTTTGAATGGGGAAACATAGTTAAACTAATATTTCTATATATCTCTTCAGTATTTGTGTAACAGACGACAAGATTTAGTAATTGTGATGAAAATCAGTTGAAAACATTTGACAAAATACACTTACTCATCTGCACAATTAAAATGTGCAATATGTTGTTCTGCCAAATTATATTAAATATCTAATTAATTGAACTTACACTGGAAAGTTTTCCTTGAATTATTTTAATTTTGGGTTATGAGTTTCTGAATATGATGAATGATCAAATTTTGTTTAAAACGTTCATTTTTCACACATATCTATCATTTCACTTCAGAAGACATTGATTTATCAACTGGGGTTGAGTGGATCACTGTGATATTCATTTTGCTTGATTTTTAAAACGTCAGCTTTGAGGGACCAGTGCACTTGCATTATGTGGACTCTGTTTGTATTTCATTAAAATCCTTTATATCCAGTATGGCAACAGGGGGACATTTTTCATTTTTAGGTGGACTATCCCCTTACAGGCACTGAGCTTTGGCGTTATTCCAAACCTGGGAAAGACACTTGTGAGTATTGGGACAGACCCACTATATGAAAATATATTCAAGGTCTAAGGAAGGTATTGGTCTAAGAATATTACATATTATCTATTTTTTACAAAGACTATAAGCTGTGCCAAAATAAGACTATATATGTCAAAATTGTTCATTTTCATGATAAATAAATAAACATCGGAGCCCCTAAAGTATTAAAAAAAGAAGTATGTCTCATGCAAACACTAGAAAACTTCACCACATGTACGTGTTTGCAAAAAATGTTAAAGGGGTCATATGATGCTTTTTTAAAGATCATTATTTTGTGTATTTGGTGTAACAGAATATGTTGACATGGTTTAATGTTCAAAAAACACATAATTTTTTCAAATACTGTACATTATTGTATGTCCTCTATGCCCCGCCTCTTTCAAATGCTTCATTTTCTACAAAGTCCCTCCTCCCGACAACCGCAGCCTGCTCTGATTGGCCAGCTGACCAAGTGCATTGTGATTGGCCGAACACCAAGCACTCGTCAGAAATGTAACGCCCTTTTTTTTTCCCTTACCATAATCGAGAGCTTCATCTTTCTAAATAAATGTAAAGACAGTAAATAATATCATTAGTTTTACCATCAGTTCAAGCAACAGAGTTGTGTGACAGACACAGTGACAAATCTGGTATGTGTTTGCAGTACACAAGCAACTGTTAAGACAGCTGACTCCACTGTGATGTGACCCTGCCTCTCTCTCTCCTACTCATCCAAGCATGCGGAGGAGTCCACAGACACTCTGCATAACACTGGTGAGGACCACACGCATCACTATGCGCAAAACCTCCGCATGTGACACGTCAATAGCAAATACTTAAAACTAATAACAGAACATACTTACAGTAGCTGATTCCGAATAAGCGCCAGATTGTCATAGCAAAGTCAGAATGCCTCTTCTCCTAGGTTCACGAAACGGTGGTCCATAAAATGCATTGCTGTTCTGTTGTAAGTAATCTTAAAGATTCCTAAATGCATCTACTTTCGGAAGGCCAAATAAAGTGTCTCCCTGACATGGCTGGCTTAATCCACACACTAACTGCTGTGGAAATGAAACCCGTACCGCCTTCTTTCTTTGCGTGAACATTTGGGCGGCATTACGCAAATATTTCCACATAGTGACGTAGATATGTGGGGCGTGTTAGAACGATCCGTTTTAGGGGGGAGTGGCAGAGTCTTAACTTTAATAAAGAATATATCTTTGGTTTTGAGACTTTAGTCTTTGCAACTTCAGGGATCTTATCTATGCACAATCAGCTTGTAACACTCCAAAGAGAAAGGAAAACTTGTCTCACCTTTTTGTGCAAATGTAACTTTGGGAGTTCCGTATTTTTTAGAGGGTACACAGGGATATGTTTTTGTTTCTTTCCATATAGAAAAACAGTCTAATCCTCTCTGTGGTTTTGAACAGAACATTTTTATCAGTTTATTGGTAGGGCTGGGAGATTGCCTTGTCTTGTTGATGTGGTATTTCCATATTAAACCTGGAGTTTAACCATGGGCTTTGAAAACCTGCTTGCTCATGAGCTACTCGCAGTCCCGAGGGATCTAAACAGGACGTTTATTCGCTCTTAGACCTGCACACAGCCCTGCTCATTTTACCCTGTCACACTTCTTTCAGAGAGGGCAGCTGACTGTTAATTAAGAAAATGTTTTCAGCTCTCTGCATAAATTACATGCTTGCTGCAGAAAGTCAATGAGATTCATGTTTGGCTTTTCTCTAAAGGTAAGTATTAATAATGTTTTATACTGGGCTAATTATGCTAAACTTTTACATGGGTTCCAGATTCTCTCATTACCGTGATGAAGTGTAAAACACTAAAACGGGATAGAAAGGTCCACTTAACACACTATATTAATTTCAACACTTAACATACTGCTGCGTTTAATTTATATAGATTTGCTTTATTGAACACACCCTAAATGTAATGGTTTTGAAATTGAAACTTTATTTGCAGATTCAATTACATTTAATCCCAAGGAAAGGCTGAAAATGTAGGGGGGAAAAAAAGGAGATGATGGTAATGATCGATGAAATTAACATGTTTTCATGTTATTTCTGTAAAATGTAAATGTAAATGTGTTCTGGTCTGATTTGGTCACAATATTACATACATACATAAAGACATGGTACATTTTAAATCTCTATATTTTGCTTGTAAAAAGATAGCCAGTGAATGTCTTAATCAGACTTATCCCGACGACGAACAAACCCCAAAAGGTCAGGTCACAAAACTACCCAAGCAGTAGTTCAATTGATTGTGCCCTGCAGATAGTTTATAGTATACTTAGGTTTACCTAAGGAAGTCCGTACTTTACTGATCAAACTATGGTTGACATGTCTGAATGATTACCAAGATTTACTTATAAAGACCTACGAATCAGTGGCTGTTTCTGAAATTGCAAACTAAGACTGTACTCTATAACAAAGAGAGTCGCTTCCTGTTCTTTAAAAAGTATATGAATGTGTGTACTCCATTAGCTCCTGTTCTCGTAGGACTGTAATCACCGGATGTACTAGACAGTGTTCATCTGTTGCCCATTGCTCCTGTGCCTAAGCACAAAGTTGTCCGGGGTGCTTTAACTTCACTTCACAAAACCTCACTGCATGTGGCCTCATGGGATACCTAAAGTCTCCCCAGTTGCAACAGTTTCAGAATATAAATTTAATGCCATAACTGGTGAGTGTGCTACAATCTATTTATCCACACGCCTACTATGTTTTCCCGGCCCCCCTCACTCGTTAATGAGAATATAGGGTAGGAACATAAAATTAATCGACGGATTCAGTTCAACCAGTGGGAATCGAGGAAACAAAACACTTAAACATAACTTATTTATCACAACATTAGCAAAAAAATCTTACCGTATCCTAATTGATCTCCTATAAGCATCAGTAAACAAGGGGTGTAAAGGATTAAACAACATATACAGTGCTCTTCATTGAAAAACAACCTCTTGCCGTGTTCCTTGCTTGGGCAACAGCTGTTGCCCGTGTGTTTTGTTGCACAAGACTCATACTGTTCCTACTACCCGGACCGGTAAGGCGTGACTTCAATCACCTTTTTTTTTTTTTCCAGCGCCTGGCCATTATTATTGCTATAAATTGCAATGTGTACACGACAAGGGATACGGTGTCAGAGAGGCGTCTAAGAGAGGGTAAGTGTATAGACGTGGTATTGCTCCTGTTTTCAATCTGCAGGCTGTGCCATCAGCGCAGAGGAATTGCCTGCTTTAGTGGCTTGCTAATTGTCCACAGATGGTTTAAAGGGATGTTGGGAGCTCCAGCTATCACTCTCGCCAGTTTTTATTTCTGTTTTCATTCACGTGAGGTTCAATCTATGGTTTGATGACACAGCTGTTTTGTGCGGCAATTGGTTTCTGTAAACTTATAGACTGGATGAACAAACACTGAACATCTCGCGATCATGTTGCGGTTTGCGAATACAACCTGTTATTACTGGTTTACGGCGAACAGACAAACCCCAACAAGTGCACTCTGGTTACACCACAATTTACTGAAGCCAATTTGTGAAGTGTTAATAATAGAACTGAACAGCGGGGTAACCACACACTGCAACCAGCTGCCACTCAACCCTCAACATAGACCGCATGTGCGGAAAGTGTGTTACAGCCCAGTCGCTGCTTTTTAAAAGACTACTAGTTGGGTCCATACATAACTCATCATCAATCAATCATAAGTACTATAGTTATTGGAAATGGACCAAGGACCAATTGACAAAACTGGGGTACAAACAACAATCCAAAAAAAAAATTAAAATGAGTATAAAACAAAAAAAAGCTCGTCAAACTGTTTCTCTGATAGGTGTAATTTGCCTTCAAAAGAGGATGAGTCTGTTCTGTCCCTGTTGTACTATAGTTTACTGCTTGGAGTGATTGATAAACATGGTCACTTCACGAATCAGCAAGTGATGGGAATCCTGCATATGGCATCACATCGTCCATTTAATGCTACAAAACCTGCTGGAGGAGGGTCATGTCTCTGAAGTAGAGATTTTATACCGAAGCCAGGAGGGTGAGTGGATTGAGCAGAAGTTGAAAGGGCATAAACGAACATTGGAGCTCACTGCTGGGAGATACATTACAATTGCGAATTGAAGTAATAATCGGCTATAAGAGAATTATGTGTTGTACGTTGATAAGACAGTAAAGTGTAGGGAGAGGCTAACTTATGTCAAAACCACCGCATCGTGAAGAGCTAATTTGTGAGGATCGGATTCGATATGCCGGACCCTTTAGGGATTTCATTAGTGCAGACCTCATGTTAAGTACAACCACTCTCAGTTTTTGTGTCTTTGGGGAGGCCTTTTTGTTACTTACAAAATTTCAAAACACACACACACACCACAAAATGCAATTCTGCGCAATGTTGTACAGGACAATTTTATAGCGACTGATAAGAATTTATTTGCATTCCATTTTTTGCATCTCCATTGTTTTATTCTAACATATATCGCTTGGTGCTAGATGGGACACATCTTTTTACCTGATGCACATCTGTCTTGCTGTCTCTATTCTTGCAAGCCATCATGCCTCCTCGGGTCTCCCACCCTCACAACCAACAAACCGTCATTTTCAGTGTTTCATGCATGACACTTTTAAAAATGTGGTGCTCAATTTAAATAAGCTTTAAAAATGCATATTGAGACCTTGTGTTGTTTTCTATTTCTTTGCATTTTTCAATGCAAGCATGAATTTTTGCGTTCAGCTGCACTTTTTCATTGTTTTCTTTATGTAAACATATGCTGTATGGGTGTCTTTAACCAATGTGCTCGCATTTCATGTCCTTCATGCACTTAATGCAGTATCATGTGTTCAAGTTAAAATAAGTAAAAAAAGAAAAGAAGATGCAACTCAAGACCATTTTTTCCCCATCAGTTTTGCCCATTTCACTGCTTACAACTTGTGGTTTTCAACTGCGCTGCTTTTTCATTGTCTTAGGTAAACATGCACTATATGGATGTGTTGGACAGTTGCATTCATGTCTCGCATCTTTTGCAGCATTTCACGCATGACACGGCATTCTAAAATCTTGGCGCTCAAGTTAAAATAATCTCAACTTTTAAAAAACGAATCTCGAGACCTTACTTTTTTCCAATCCACTGCATTTTTTCAACACAAGAATGTGTTTTTGTGTTTAATTGCACTGCCTTTCCATTATTTTTCTTTGTAAACATGCGTTAGATGGATGTGTTGGAGTCGGACCATTGCAGTTCAACTTTTTAAAAACACATCTGTAGACCTTGTGTTTGTTTCACTGCACTGTGTATCACATTTTTGTATTCCACAGCATCTTAAAATGCAGCGCTCTAGTTAGAGAAGTTTTACAACGTTGCAACTTTTAAAAAGTAGCATTTTTCCTCACTCCGCTGTGTTCAATGTTTTTGCATTGAAAAACACTTTCAGCCCTTAGCACGACTTTCCTCCCAGACCAACTTCCCAATCAGCCAATCTGATTAGAGCTTACTAGATCAAGAAAGTGGCTTCCAGTTTGTGTTCATATGCATCAGATGATCAGCAAACAGTGTCCTTTCTGACTAAAAGTAGCCACAGAGTAACATAATGGGCACAAAATCCAATTTGTAGCAACATACGCTCCTGTTTTGGGCATCCAGCTAGCTCAGGATCTGTCTGGCACTCTCAGCTCCATGTAATCCTGATCGTCTTTAGCAAAAGCATTGCAGGTTTCACACAGCTCAGGTTTGGCTGTAATGAGGCTGATTCATCAGAAACAGATGCAGGGTTGCCCACAGGTTGTGATGTGTTTGGCACAGAGCTTGAGATTCTTATGCAGGTGGTTGATTACATATGTCAGTTCGATGGCCCTTTCACCTCTCACTGTGTTAGCTTGATCTGCTAATAACATTACACTGCACATTACGTTCCACCAAGATGAGTGACTCTGTCTCAGGGCGATGACTTTATTCCAGGCCAATTATCAAATAATGACCAATTTGGCAATAAATAATCCTACAAATCGTTCAGATAGAGCAATAAGCCTATTGCTCCTTCTTCCTCTCGCTCTCCCTGAATGCAGATAAGTGGTTTGTTATAGCAGGAAATATGGAGGGACTTAACAGAATGATGAATGGATGGTTTTGCTCTGGCTCACTATTGCAGTGTTTCAATACGCTGCATGCACTGAATGCTCCACTTGCCATAGCAATGGATTCTCAGAATGATTTGAGTTTCTCTATTTAAAGCCATTAATTATAAATGACATGTAGTGTAATGCATATGGAGTACCAAAACAACTGAGTCATAATTAACAATTATAGAGAATGCATTGAAAAGTACAGCTAGTATTTTTTCTAGTGGGAATTTTAATTAAATTCAAACACTCAGTATTATTGCTCTGAATAACAATAAGAACTGAATTTAACACATGCTTCAGAAGGTCATGATCTGTTGTCCTCAGTATTGATTTTATTTAAAAGCAGCGCTACAGCATTATTTTACTAGACCCCAGAAATAAACTGTATATATTTACTTATATTTCTTAAACTATATATTTAACTATATAAATATACATTTTTATATAAAGTATACATTTTTCAAACTTAAAGTTTGAGCGCTTTAAAGGTGACATATCATGAAAATCTGACTTTTCCAGGTTTTAAGTGCTATAATCAGGTCCCTGGTGCATCTACCAACCAAAGAAACGTGAAAAATATTGACCCAGTAACTTTGTTTTGGGAAGTCTTTTTCTGCAAGCGTCTGAGAAAAAAGAGCGCGTCTGATTTCACTCCCCTAGTGACATTGCAAAGGGATCTCATTATAATATTACACCCACGGCGCACTGAATTCTGTTACACTGTCCACTCAGGCACCGTCTTTATGATGTTCGCAATCGCAACAGTGTACCAGCTCTAATGCCATGGTGAAAGTTTGAGCAAAACATGCTAACTGTTCTGCCTTTGGCTGCACAGACGAGCACTGAACACTATTTAGAGTCCCAGCCTCAGAGGAGACAAGAGAGCAGTGGATTTATTGATTTATTTAGTCTACTGTATATTGCTGCTGCCACACAGATCTAAATTAAACAAGCGATTTATTTCCCAGCTGTTTACTTTCACAGACATAACTGACTGTTTTTGTAAATCGTGTGTGTTTTTAACGTAAACTTGAGTGTAACTGAGAACTTAGTTTAGTACTCACATGATGTGACAGCCGCTTTCTGTCCATGTGCTTCAGATGTGTGCGCTCAGAAAACCTTATATCTGAAGTTTAAATTCATATGGTTTAAAACGCATGATTTCAGCGCGATGAACATGATAATCAGAACCAAAACAGATGTTTTTAGCAGGTCCAAGCTGGGCGGGGAGCAGCAGCTCATTTGCATTTAAAGAGACAGGCACGAAAAACAGCTTGTTTCTGCTTCCACTCAAAATAGGCATTTTCAAAATGATATAATAAATGATATTTTTGAGTATTTTGAGCTGAAACTTCACATTTACATTCTGGGGACACCAGAGACTTATGTTACATATTGTAAATAGGGGCATAATATGTCACCTTTAAGTTCTTTTATGGGCATTCATAAAATCGTATTATATATTAAACAGCAACCCTGCAAACACCTAAATCAGAGATGAAAATGACTGTTTTATGTTATTTAACATAATTTATCATGGACATATTGATTACATTTTTATATAATTAATGTATACATATTTATTTTTTTTTTAAAACCCCCAAATAAAAGCCCCCACCCAAAGTTTAACCTTTATGGCTGGTACATTATATAATGTTTTAGATTTATAATGTGCCTCAAGAAAGATTTTCCAATAATTGAATGTTGAACCTTCTGTTAATAAAAAGAATCCTGAAAAAATGTATCATGGTTGCCACAAAAAAGCAGCATAACTGTTTTCAACATTAATAATAATAAATGTCTCTTGAGCATCAGATATTAGAATGATTATGAAATGATCATGTGACACTGAAGACTGGCGTAATGAAATAATATACTGAAATAGAAAACAGATTTAAATTGTAATAATATTTAACAATATTACTGTTATTAATTTTTTAATATCAAATAAATGCAGTCTTAACATGCAGAGACTTCATTTGAAAAACAACTGTAAAAATCTGCCACTTTAAATAACATTTTTATATAATATAATAATTATTTTTTTCAATATTTGGTTTGATTTGTTCATTTGTTTGAATAAGTATACAGATTACAAAATCTGAAAAGACATATCTGTGCATTTTCCGACATAAATATTTTTCAATTCTGAAGTTTAATAACCTGCTCAATTGAGGAAAATAATTTATTTTCCTATCTGTTAAAATTCCCTCTGCCTTATAATGTCCTCTGTGCACCTCAGAAAAGCCCTTACAATGGTTGTTTCCCCCCTCTTTCTATATCTAAGTTTCCTCTTTATCAATTCATTTGAGGCCTCTTACCCCTTCCTCTTTTTATTGCTTTTCCAGGACGTATTATGGTGGGGAATAGAAGCTGAGATTCTGTCCACTTCATTCTGAAAATTAATGGGATCCTTCAGTACGGAAATGAGATGGATAATCGCATGTGTCCATAAGGTGGATTGTATTTCTATTTATTCTTGCAGTTGAGAAATAAATACTTGATTTCAGCTCTGGCGGATACATGTAACAAAAAGTCAAAGAGACAAAGAGAATAATATTCTATGAATAGGGGTATTTTGAATTGGGATATATAATTTATAAAACTACTGTTGTTGTGTATTATTACTACTACAATAGAGCCTCTAAATGTAGATATACATTCCCAAAGGTAATACATCCGTGACAACATTGTTTATTCCAACCTAGAGAATAAACAGTCCTTGTAGACTTTGGCCCCCATTCAAAAAAAAAAAATTGGCACTTTCATTCTCAAACCAGTGTTTACAGGAATGGCCTCTGCATGCTGCTAGATCTCTGTTCTCAAATCATGGCTTTCTGTTGTCCTTTGCTGTAGGTTTGATTACAGGCATTGTGAAACTATTGCTGTGTGTGAATTGGGGTTGTATGTGTAAACTTGAAAACTAAAGTGATGATTATAAAGCTTCTGCAGGAAGATAACGTTATTACGGTATAAAGGTAAATTCTACCTGGCGGCATTTTCTCCCACTGCAGAACTGTTTATAGTGGTGTTCCAGTGGGAATATCAGTGCTGGGCATGTAATTAGTTGTGTGTGTGTGTGTTGTAGGGGAACTATATCCTTTGATTTAATCTGGGTCAAAGTCTGACAAATCCTTTTTCTTTTTCCTCACGTATCATGCAAGGAAAGCGTAACATTGTTCATGTCCTAAGTATAACTCTTAAAAGATGTTCACCTAAAAATCATGTTGTTCCAAACCACCACTATGACTTTCTTTCTTCTCTGGAACAGAAAAGGAGAAGTTTAGGCAGATTTTCACACTACGTTTTTCGACACAATGGAAGTAAATAGCGAGGAAGGAATATCAAGCTCAACAATGATCAGCAAAGAAGAAAAGTTGATATGATTCACAGCCTTTATTTAGCATCTCCTGAAGACTACTAAAAAAGTCACTGATAATCACTTTCTCAACACGATTCACATTTGCATAGAGTTTCAGTAAAGGAGTACTAAATTAAAATAGAAAAAAGTTTTTGAATTGCAATACTATTTAGTAATGTTGATTATTACTGTATTATTACTGTGTTGTTAATGTATTATTATCAAATAAATGCAGCAAAGAGACAATTAAAGAAATATACCACTTTGAATAGCATTTTCTTTTCCAAATTCGTATCATTTTTTTTTTCTCAATATTTGGTTTAATCTGTTTGAATACTTCATGTGTAGATTACAGAAATCATATCTGTGCATTTTCCAACAGAAATACCTTTAAATTCTTTCAAGCTTGCTGAATATAATTGCTTCTTATGTGTCTTAAAACAACATGGCAAATTTGAATATGCACATATTTATGGCAGCTATGGTTTATGACATAATCTCTTATGCTCACAAAGACTGCAATTTATTAATCAGAAATACAATAAAAACAGTAATTTAGCAAAATATGATTACAATTTAATTGCTTTCTATTTGAATGTATTTTAAAATTGTATTTATTCCTTTCATGGCAAAGCTGAATTTTAGGGATCATTACTGTCACATGATCCTTCAGAAATCATTCTAACATGCTGATTTGATGCTCAATAAATATTTCTGTTTTTTTTATTGCTGTTGGAAACAGTTGTGCTGCTTAATATTGAATGTTGAAACTGTGAACATTTTTCAGGATTCTTTGATAAATAGAAACTTTGTAAGAACAGCATTTATTCAAAAAAGAAATATTTTAACATTATAAACCACTTTTAATCATTTAATAAATCATTGTTATCTCAGTGACTACTTACAGTCACAGCTTTTTAAAAGAACTAAAAGGTTAGTAGGTGAAATAGGTTATACATACAATTCAACAGGTCCCTGTAGTGTATGATAAAAACACAGAAGAGCAAAAGACGAGAGGCCAGATCTGCCCTCAGGGCTCAATAACTCTCCAGTCAGCTTCCACGCTTAGTCCCAAGATGAGGTTTAAATCACATTCTTTGCCATCATTTCTCCAGAAGGCAGATTTACCCGATGGCGGGTTTTTGAAAGCAGACTGCCGTCGTTCACATGTCATCAGAGCGGTTGAAGCACATTCAGACTGAAGTGACGAGAGCGAGAAAAGAAGAATGAAAGAATGGAAAAAGGCGGCTCATAATGGATCACTTTTGAATGCTAGAATAAAGAAGTGATCATTACTCTGTCAAGTAGAAATGGGTTCAGGTAGAGCAGAATTCTCTTTACTCCTTGTGAACAAGTGGAGGAATAAAACAACATATATGAAAAGAAAAAAGGGTTTTGTTTTTTTTATAGGCCTAGGTACATTACCGTTCAAATGTTTAGGGTCGGTAAGATTTTTATATTTTTTCAAGTCTCTTATGCTCACCAAGTCTGCATTTATTTGAATATTGTGAAACGTTATTACAATTTAAAAGAACTGTTTACTATTTTTATACATATTCTTACATGCAATCAGAAACATTTTCTTATCATGAATCATTGACATAAAAATAATTAAGTGGTATGTGCTACTTAATATTTTTTGTGGAAAACTTCATAGATTTTTTTCAGTATTCTGCAATGAAAATTTGAAGTTTGAAAGAACAGCAATTATGTGATGTTATTTCTGTTATTTGTATAATTTGGACTGCAATTAAGGAAAAATATGAAACATATTATAGGAAATTATTTTGATGGACAAGAAACATCATTTTTAAATATTTTTTTTCTTGTGACTGACCTTTTTGATTGACTTGTTAACTTCTTGTGATTCTGCTCAAGGCTTCATAGAAGACAGAATATCAAACAGAAGGTAATTGGCTGGAGCAAAAAGTTTCTTTAGCAAAACACCCAATCAATATCCAAGATTTGCTAGTAGTGAAAAGGTCAATGATTTAGTTTAAATAAGTAAAGTTACTCATCAATCTGACTGATTTTTTTATATACCAGCCTAAAATGTAATCTCAGCTGTAAAAAGCATCAACACTACAGCAGACTTACTGTTAAAATCATACTATATTCATCATTTAAATGGCCGGTCCTTCAGCATTTATGTTAACCCTTTCCTCTCTGGTGTATTGATTTAAAAAACAAGCTCAGAACATGGATCTTGAGTGTTTTAGCTTCCAAATGATATATAGCTTATGATAGGTGATTGACTATGTTTTAAAACAAAGGTAATAAATAGCACAGACACGCCTAAACACGCCCTTCCCGCCCGTGCGGGTTAACAGGTTAAAGGTGACATTTCATGGAAATCTGACTTTTCCAGGTTTTAAGTGCTATAATCAGGTCCCCGGTGCATCTACCAACCAAGGGAAAACATGAAAACAATTAACCCAGTAACTTTGTTTTGGGAAGCCTTTTTCTGCAAGCGTCTGAGAAAACGAGCGCGTCTGATTTCTCTCCCTTGGTGACGTGGCAAAGGGATCTCATTATAATATTACCGCCCCTTCATCTGTAAGTGATTCCCTCCATGGCGCCGTCATTGTCATTGTGCCCTCAGAAAACCGTATATCTGAAGTTTAAACTAATATGGCTTTAAAACGCATGATTTCAGTGCGATAAACATTATAATCAGAACCAAAACATGTTTTTAGCAGGTCCGAGCTGTAATGGCGCATCTCTATTCTGGAAAAGGGGGAAGGGACCAGCAGCTCATTTGCATTTAAAGAGACAGGCCCGAAAAACAGCGTGTTTCTGCTTCTGCTCAAAATAGGCATTTTCAAAATGACATAATAAATGATCTCGGGAGTATTTTGAACTGATTCTTCACAGACACATTCTGGGGACACCAGAGACTTATATTACATATTGTAAAAAGGGGCATAATATGTCTCCTTTAATGTCCTTGTGCGACTGATTTTCAAGCTGATCATTAAGTTCGATTGGTTTCTTAGTCATTGATTTTTAAAAACATCCCAAAATGAACAACCTCAGCATTAAAAAAATCTGCTCTGAATGCAATGTCCAAGTTTCCAACGGAACATTTTTCTTTAATGCTATTTAATGAATTTAAAGTCAGAGTTCTAATGAAGGAATGGGAGGATACTTGACAACAGGGAGGTTTGTATAATTCAAAAGGCCTCATTAAGTGACTGTGCCATGGACATCTGTTTTCTTTGAGGTGGCATGTGTACTCCATCATTTAAAAATTCATTGTAAAGTGAGTCATTGGAAAGCAATCTCATCATTCCTCTTTGTGAAGTCTATCCTTTATTTTTTGAGCCTATTTCTCAGGCAATCAAGGAGATGTTTCACTGAACCGTTTAATGAGATCATTATCTCACAGCCCTTTGTCTTTTTTTAAACTTCTCTACCATCTTTAGGAATAAAGTAGTTTTGGTCGATGATACATCAAGGTTAATTTAATTGTTATGGCTCTTCAAGACCATTGCTAGGCTATTGCCAAGGATTTATTTGCATTTTGTGTGTTTTTATCATGGACTACATACTTGGTTGAATTGAAACTCATGTCTCGATTCTTGACAGAATGAAATAAGGGTTAGCCATGGTTTCATTCCCAACAGTGCTTTTAACATCGCTGTAAGAATGTGTAAAAAGTTGATGTTGCAAGCATCGAGCAAAAGAGTCAGTTCTGGTTCAGATGAACCAGACTTCACTGGTTTTGGTAGGGAAATCAAATGTTTTGTGTTCCAGGCTCGCTCTTAAAAGGTGAATGAGAGCGTGCCAATCTAGGTTTCTTTTTTCCTCTAAGGAGACTTTCCCACCAACTGAAGCGCTATTGTTTTCTGATGCAATCTTTAGTAAGAATGCTTACATGCTTCGGGCTCTCTCTGAATTCTGACTCAAGAACTGGAGCACATGGACGTCTGATTCCACATTCCAGTCTTGTATTTTGTTCAACTTTGAGCAGGGTGGACCAGATCCTTTCAACCATAATGTTCAAAGTGAATATCAGCTGGGTGTTCCTCTTTTACATCAACAAAGCTCCTCAATGATGGCCCTCCTGTGGATTGGCTGAGGAACCTAGAGTGTCTCTTCATGGAGCAATAAAAAGGTCCTAATGTTATGAAATTGCAAATATTGCCCTTTGAGTGTTACATATCTTTGTGATGACAGACCCTGTGGTGTGAAATGCTTTTAAAAATAGTTTTAGATGAAGTAGCACATTTCTCTTTTTTATTCTTTTTTTATGACCTCATATGATCTGAGAGACTACATGGAATATATACGTCATAAATAAAATATATAAAATATATAACAATTATTAAATAATTAATTAAATAGTGAGCAGTTTACAAGAAATCTAATCACCAATCTAACCTAAAATCAATCGAATCAGATATATCCACACCCCACAGACACACACACCACACACGACACACAGCAAGCAACACACACACACACAGCACACACACACACACACAGACACCACAGTCTCCTCATCACACACACACGTACACATGTTTCTCTCTAATTATACAGAATGGTGCAAAATTTATAGTGAAACAAAATAATAGGGTTTTTCATTTTAGTGATTGAAGATTTTTTTTATTTAGTACTGACCTGAATAAGCTATTTCACATAACATATATTTATATGTACTACATAAGAAAAAATAATAACTGAATATATAAAAATTACCCCGTTCAAAAGTTAACATACTCTTGATCCGGTGGATTAAACTTTTGAAACATAGAATCCGATTTGTAATTCTTCTCATTTTGTTTAACACTCATATTTTTTTTCATTTAGTATTTGAACCTATTCAGAGAAGCTACATAACTACTTACAATTTTTTCCCAGAAGACAAAAAGTACCATTTTACCCTGAGCGCCAAGTTTAAAAATGTATACATGTCTCTTTAATGCCTTGTGTGGCTTTCTTCTTGAGGATCAGTACGTTTTACCTTTTGTAATAATTATGGCTGAGTCCCTCAATTGTCCTCTCTGTATGAAATGTGTTTCAAAATCATACAGTCAATGTTCGGAAAGGGTTCAAATATCAGAAGGTCTGGAAAACCAAGACTGTGCAGTTGCTGGAGGATTTTTCTGATAGAACAGCAGGCAGTTGAACGGCTCAGGACCAACAAGGGACTCATGCACACTATCACAAATATAAAAAACAGTTGTGAATCTTCCAGGAAGACACATCGTATTAGGATTCCAGGGTATGTAACTTTTGAAATGAGGTCATTTCTTATAATTCAGTTATTATTTGCCTTTGTAGATATGTAAACATATTTTATGTTAAATATTTTATTCAGGTCAGCACTAAATAAAAAATAACATGCAATTTTCATGATCCCTCTTATTTTGTTTCAATTACTAACATTTTGCACATTCTGCAAGGGCTATGTAAACTTATGAGCACAACTGTATATCTAATATCACATATTGATATAAATCACAATACCCCATAAAGTGTCAGTGTGGGTGTTGCTATCTGTCAGTGTAAATTTGTACAAACACTGTATTAATTATATATTCATATATTATAATATCTTAATTAATATATTTTTGGATCAAGAGAACATCAGCCATCTTCTTTTTCTTTAAATAGAAGATACCCATTTGATTTGTGCCATTTAAATATCCTTTTATCACTGATGAAGAGGCAGTGCCCTGCTAAAAGCTAATTAGGAATTAATGATATATGCATAGTCAATTAAAAGACGTGGTGGATGACTTCAAGGGGATGCATAGACGAGACACACAGCTCTTATCTGGAGTTGGTTTTCTGAGTTCAGAAATCATTGCAGTGTCTTTCTATCTGTGTAGTCACTATCTGTTGATAAGATGCTTAATTGAGTAGGAAACATCCAAAAACAAAAACAATTGCTTTAGTGTGCAATATTTCAGCTACATTCCTGCATCTTATTCACTAATCACAACAATCACGTTCTATGAGGCATGTGCTTGAAATAACGCTTTAGATTTTGTGATTGTTACACAATCTGTACAATTCCTAGTGGGTTGCTTGCTAAAAACACTGTTGCAGTTTATGCAAACAGTGTTATCAGTAGATACAACTCTTTTTTTTCAGCAAAATCCTCCAATTGTGTTCATCCTGACACTGCAGCTGATGTATTTAAAGACCCAAATGTAAAATGAAACCAGTTACACAGTAAGGAGGACCAAATTCATCATTCGTTCTTGAAATCAGGAACACATGGTCAGCCACACCTCATTAAGTGACTGTGCCATGGACAAGGGCCAAATCACAATAACAAGCAGATGTCTATGGCAGTACAAATAACTAATCATAGTGTGGACAGCATACCATAGGAAATGAATCTCAGAGAATATGATAGAGAATGTACATGTTTAAATAAATAATGGCATCATATAAAAAAATACAGTAGAGAAAACCTATGGAATAATTGTGACAAGGAATTAAAAATGTATAGTTTACTTTGTAAATTCAAGAAAATGTTTAAAAATGTTGATAAAAATTATATAACTCTTTACGAATGATTTGTGTAAGTAACATACAAACTATTGTATTAATGTCTGCTATGTGTACTTTTGTATTTATGTACATACATTTTGGGAAATATTTCTATTTGGAAGCTGTTTCTATTTTGTACAAATCAAATCTAGTGAGAAAAGTGTCACTCATTAGATAAATACATAAAAAGGGTAGGCAAAATAAGAAAATGCTTCAGCCTACACTTTTTAAAAATGTACAATTTATTATGAAAATTTGTCTGTGAGGACCGAAATAAAATTTGTTTAACTTGAAATAACCTCACTCTAGCTGGCATTGGATGTTTATCTCATTCAAGTTCAGTTTTTAGGGTCAGTAAGATATTGATTGATTGATTGATTGATTGATTGATTGATTGACTGAATGAAAAATGAATACTTTTATTCAGCAACACTCTTAAAAATAAAGATTCTAAAGGGGTTTTGTTTTCACAGCGATGCCATAGAAGAACAAGTTTTGATTCCCCATAGAACCTTTCAGTGAACTGTTCTTAAAATAACCATTTTTTTTCTTTAGTGTGAAGAATATTTTAATAATCTACAGAACCTTTTACCACTGTAAGACCTTTTGTGGAATGAAAATGGTAAAGGTTCTTTGTGGAAACACTGATGCCAATAAATAACTTTTATTTTTAAGAGTGAAGGGTGTATTAAATTGATCAGAATCATATTGACCCCAAACATCTGAACACAAGTGTATATATAAAGAGTGCCAAAATAATGATATTTTTTTCATTTTTAATGAACTATCCCATTTAAGTTGGCAGCATTAATACTTACAATTATTCCTCCCTCTTCCAATACTGTAGAAGAATCTCTGTATCTTTACAGTGCCCTAAATGCAGTTTCCCTTCTTCATAGCTATAGTGCAATTTTGACTGCATGCTATAGACAGACTAAGGACATTTCCACCCTTTGAAGTATTGTTTAGCACTCCTACATATACAGCCGCATCTCTCTTAAACCCATTTAAGAGGCCGTTCCCTGAGGTTATCCACACCATCATCTGACACCGAAGGGAATGACCCGTCCAAGAGAACCAGAGGCTTGGTCATAAAACACCAAACGTAGCTCTAGTAACAAGCCCGAGCTTGTTGGGATCAAGCAACGTAACAACCCAAGTACATAAAATATTTACACCAATGTATGGTATTGAAATCCAAAAGGCTCGTCATTTGTAGCTTAATTAGTTATTAGCACCAGAATGCTTGCCGGGATGTTTGGCATGAATAATAGAAGACAGTTTGAAGGTCATTAAAAGCAAGGCAATTCTCCGTCGAGCAGGGGGAAAGCAGTTTGAATTGCCAAATGCTGCAGATTAACAATGCCATCGCTCGGCTCCCCGTGCTCAAGCGACCAGTAAAGGCAAGGTGGGGGTAATTTGTCAAGTGCTCTAGCGGGGCCATCTGTGCTACAGACTGACAAATGTCCCCCTTATTTGTCATAAGGACACATGTCGTACAAGCGCTGAATTAATTCCCCTTTTACAATACATTTATTTGTCACCCAGGTATTTAACCGGATTGCGTCTTGCATTGCTCACACTGTATTACTGGAGTTTGACAGGACAACAGGCGGTATCCGGAATCTGGTGACTGTGAAAAAAAAGAAAAAGCGAAGAAAAGCACACTCAGCATTAAGCGTGATTGTGTAAATTAGGATACACCAATTTTGAAAAGCAGCCGTCCCGTTTTTCTCTGTCTCAGAAGAGCTGTAATGCGTGCATGTGATGAAATCTCCCTGTTGTTTGCGCTGGATTCTTCCATCTCGACAGTACACCCTTGAGAGCTGACGGCTTTGTTGTTGCCAGTCTGTTTCATCTCTTTCTAAGCAGGCATCGTCAAATAACGCCATTTGGTAAATATGATGGAGTGCCATTAGAGCAGGTCAAGGCCAGTAATCTAATCTTATCCCAGGCAATATGGCGCCTTCCTAGTGAAACCTCTCAGTCCGTGGCCCCTTCACCTGATAAAAACACACGATAGAAATTTATTTGAAGAAGCCTTTCTTGGAGAGGGCAACGTTTCCGGCTTAATCATACGAAGGAAGAACATGACAAGCTGTGTGCTGTATTATTGCCTTTCTTTATCGATTGCATTTCATGACAGGGACACGCCTCTGACGCTGTGTCCTAACCAGGCATGGCACAATAAGTTTCCAGGGATAAACGATTTGTCTCCTGCACGATGTGACTATATATGTTCTTGGCTGAAATTCTCACATATAGTGGGATTTTTGGACCAATGAGATTTCAAGGTGGGTGGGGCTACCTACAGCAAACAATACCTTGATCTGTTGAACAAATAATTGCTCCTCCCCCACCAAAAATGTATAAGAAACCAAATATCTACATCATGCTGGCCTATGTGTCAATAGGTGTTTGTCAATCATAACTGGAAGAATAGTTAAAGGGTTAGTTCACCCAAAATGTGGCGTCTCGGTTTTCCCATGTTTTACTCACCCTCAAGGCATCCTAGGTGTATATGACTTTCTTCTTTCAGACGAATCCAGTCGGAATTATATTAAAAATTATCCTGGCTCTTCCAAGCGTTAGAATGGGAGCAGGCGGGTGTTTTTGTTCAACAGTCCAAAAGTAGTCAAATAAAGCGCATCCATCCATATTAAAACGTGCCTCACATGGCTCCGGGGGGTAAATAAAGACCTCCTCTAGCGAACATGCCCATGCCATTATAAAGCTTGAAAGAGCCAGGACAATTTTTAATACTCCGACTTGATTCGTCTAAAAGAAGAAAGTCATATACACATAGGGATTCCTTGAGGGTGAGTAAAACCTGGACTAATTTCCCTTTAAGGGATAGTTCACCCAAATATTACCAATTCTGATGGATCAGTAAATTACTAGGATCTCGCGATAGTGATATTTATAGACCGACAATACCAAGTAATTTTGCATGTTTATGTGCCCCGAATAACCGATATGCAGAACCGAGATTTATTTACTGTTATAAAAAGTAAATAAATGACTTGATTGAATTACGTCCATCACTTCACTTTGGTTTTTCCCCCTTTCATTCCAATCTATAAAAAAGGGCTAGAAAATTAGCAATTCTTTCATATTAAATTAATCTCACATTACAACAATTTGTTGTCTTGTTTTTGTTGTTTTCTTGTTTCCCCTCAGATGCGCTGCAGTGGTGATCCTGCGCGCAATTCTCAAAACGCCCACAATATGGCGGCGTTTATCGGTGAATCCGATATTACAAAACCGATATCCGATTATTGTAAATGCTTAAATATCGGGAAAAATATAATCGTAAATCGATATATTCGGAAACGAGCCTCTAGTAATTACTCACGCCTCATGCTCGTAATCAAAACCCTAGAGTAAGCCACTGTTGTTCATCTTCAACCCAAATTAGGGATACTTTTTGATGTGCGCTGCGGTCGAGAGCGTTCTGACCCTCCATAGACAGCAATGCAACTGACACGTTCAAGGGGGGCCAACAGAAAGGTGTAGTCACGGCACATTAGATAAAAGAGGTCTATGTGAACCATCAGGTTTAATTAACCATAATTGTGTGTGGGCCATGCCCGAGAATCCTTACTGGTGCTCAAAGAAAACATAAATAGTGACTATTCTTCTCTTCTGTGTCAGTCTCCACTGCATGTTCACAACAGTACGATGACACATGCATGTGCATTCCTCTGCTTGTAACCAAGGAGCAGCGCATCCAGGTTCTAGTCAGATCGCTGCGCATTCGTCATGGTACTCTCGTGAACGCATGTCAAACCGATGGGTCAGAAGAGAATAAATTGTTGAATTAAGTTGTTATTTTTGTTTTCTGAAGTGAACAGGTAAATAAACTAAATGCAACAAACACCCTGATTTACATAAAGTTAAACATGTAGTACATAGTGTGAGGACTCAAACTGATTAATATATATTTTTATTTGTTTATTTAAATTATTAGTCTGAATGAACTGATTGACTGGAATGAATAGGACTTTCCATAATTACATAAAAGAGTAAGGAAGGTTTATGATTCACTTGATTAAACTGGGTGTTCACATGCTCCATATAAGAGAGAGGATAATTTAAGATTTGCTATTTACTACAATGAACTGCATTTTCTTTCACTATATATGAGGGAGAGGGAGGGTTGTTGAGGTGAATGTGTTCGCTGAGCTACTGACACACTACTGAGAAATGTAAAGTTACTCTTGTCATTATTTTTAGTTAGTTATTCACCAATAAATGTTTCAATATTTATAATTCAATATTTTGCGGGGAGTTGGCTCAAGTCTCGTGGAATGCTGACAGACCGCCAATCATAAAACATGTGCTGTCATAAAATTAAAAAAAAAAAAAAAAAAAAAAAAAAAAAAAAATTATTCTGAAATAGAATTTGGGCCAGATTTAAATCAATTATAGATATCCCAGAAATGATGGTGAGAGCAATTTCAGACAAGCTTGTGAATATAATCAAAGATGTTGAATTGTTGTAAATCCAGCAGTTCACAGGTTGTTTACAAAGACAATCATCCAATATGTATCTTAATCTTCATTTTCTTCAATTTCAGAGTCTGATGAATTAGAATAAATTCTATAATTTATATTGAAATGAATTACACTGGATAAATTTGAATTAATAAATTAGATCATTGGCCCATGTACAAATCAGACTTACAGAGAGTTTTCCATTGCATTATAACAATATTTATAAAGGGCTGTTTGCTCTTGTGAAGCATTGCTGACAGACAAGTCTCTGACATATCAGGAAATATGGTGAGATTATTTTTGTGATATTGTTGTAATTTATGACCTTTGCAGTGTCACAATATCAGAGGACAGGATGAAATAAAGAGCTTAGTTTATGATCGAGCAAATCAAGAATAAAGCCTAAAAACAATTTGAACTTTAATAACCAATGTACAGGCATCTTTCTTTATCTCCCTGTTTATTGATGTTTCAACAGCGTTTAAACCGGGCAATATTGATATAAGTATCATTAAAGGGAAAGCCCCACCCCCCCCCCCAAAAAAAATTCTGCCATTAGTTACTCACCTTCATATCATTTCAAACCTATATGCATTTATTTTAGGATTTGAATTAATGTTCCATTAAACCATGCACCATGAAAGTACAGCAGACTTAATTTTTTCATGGTTTCTTTCAGAAAGCAAGTCATTTGGACCATTTTTATGGTGCTTTTTGTGTCATTTTGTGGCCACCTTTGGTTATCTTTGGCATTTCAAGTTTGGAACAACATGATGGTGAATAAATGATGACATGTTTTTAATTTTGCATGAACTATCCCTTTAATGACTAGCAAATACTTCAATAGTGTATATATTTCAGACATATTTTTATATCAGTCCATGCTGTATGTCTTTTTCGCCATCATAAATATTGATTCTTGTTTGGGCCATGCCTTTGGGCCTTATTAAATCAAAATGTAAACTCACTCTCCTCTAACAAACAGCAGAGAAAATGCCACTGGCCGGCTCCCTGCGGGGTTGCACTCAGATTACTCTGACAAGTTAACTACCCTATGAGCTTCCACTTCTCTTCTTTTATTTAGTTAGGTGATGGAATACTCTACATCTCTCCAATATTGCGGCGGTGAAGAGCGGGGTATCACCCCCTCGCCTTTATTGTGTTTACATTGTAGGCACTATAATGGGTATTGTATGATTATATTGTAATGTGTGTTGACAGTGTCTGGGCTGCACTGTGATTACCCAGTAGTGTATATACAGCGAACATGTCTCAAGATGTGTCAACTCTTGACCGTATGGTACGGTGTTACCTTTCGCATATGTAAGCACTCACCTTGACTGATGTCCATATGTGGCTGCTGTTGCTGGGTTGAGCACACTGTCAAAAAGGCCAGGGCAGCAGGGCCATCTGGACTCCATATGGATAAGGGCTAATATCTAACTATTATCATTACTCAACACTTTGGCCTGTTGAAAAGGTTAGCAGGACGGCACCTATCTGTCAAGACGCCTCTCTGAGAGGTCAAATTTTGAAGCATATTTTGTCATTTTTAATTGTTTTTATATATTGCCTTTGTTGGTACATTAGTTAAGTTACAATTAGGAAATTTTTTTGCAACAGAAATAAAACAATTTCAAAATACATGTCATGGCTTTCTATCTTCATTTTGAGGCAGATATAGCCAGTTTGTATGTCCTAAGTTTACTCTACCGTTCAAAGATTACAGGGTCGCCCTAATATATTATTGGCCACTTTTTTTATGAACTATTTTGGAGCAAGCGACACCAAGGCTGACTTGGTAAGTGACAGCTAAAAATACTGTTAAAACAGTAATATCTGTTACAATTTAAAATAACTGTTTACTATTTTAATATATCATTTAAATCTTCATTTATTCTGGTCTGAAAACTGCTGTTTGTTCAGCATCATCACAAGCCATTCTTCTTGGTCACACATGGATCCTTCAGAAGTATTCTAACATTCTGCTATGGTGTCTAACAGTAGACTGCTTAAAATTCTTATTTTAACATTATAAATGTTTTATACTGCATGTTTTGCGGACATTCATTTAATCTTCTTGCCATCCGTTAATAGCGTTTGTATATACAGTAATTACTAGTAAAATATAATTGTACCACACTTATTTCTATGTAAACACATATCCGTTTGGGATAATTCGAATTAAAAAGTATATCGCCTAATTGTGCGCCCTAGTTTATGCTTTTATCTTATACAGTGTTCTTCTACGAAACAGACCGCCAAGTCCAAGTTTCATTCTTCTAAACAATAAGTGTTAACACTTTAGTGGAAATACGTTATCAACCACATTATACTATATTACTCGTTAGTCCTAGCCCGGATTCTGATACCGCTTATTGTAAAACACACACCTTTGCTGTGTGCTGAACACCTGCTATAAAATTTGGCCTGAGCTTTTTTTTTTCAGTTCCACAGACTGTACTTTCCCTGAAAATGTGCAAATGAAAACCTTTGGCACACTGAATTGATATAGAGCATGTGTGCTCATCTTAAGGTGTTTAAAATTCACACTCAGAGGCAGGGATAAATGTATACCCTCATTAAATCTCGGGCATGGATTTAACACGGTCTGTTACACCGGAGACTTGAAACCACTTAGCACCCTGATTAAACATGAAAACAAAATGGTTGCGGTGACTTTGATAAGGTGTATTTGCGAGGAGCGCTGCTACTTTTTTTTCTTAAACAAGTGTGGGACATGTGTTGTAACAGGGGGAGTTCTATATTTGCTTCTGCGTGTGGCGGTTAAACTAGCAAAACACCTGTGAATACTGTAAATCAAGAGGGGGTCTGTTATTGGGTGCACAAAAACCACAACACCCCGCTCAACACATGTGTTTCTATGTAAAAGAGATTATAGCGCAACACAACACAGCAGATTGTGTGAAAATAGTCTGTGTACGAAAAAAAGTCTCAGTTGTTTTGCTAATTGTAGCTAATAGCGCCTTTGCGGTTTTGTTCATCTCCTTCTTTGTTTACATTTAAGTTGAAAAGTTCACTGCGCGGCTTCTGCACTCATGTAGTTCTAGTTCTGGAGTCCCGCGGGTCTCAACAGTGTCATTACAAGCCCACTCCTCCATCTCAGAACGGCTATCAGAGCCACTGTACGGAATGTGCTGCATTCGGCCACAGATGCATCACACTCCTGTGCGTTAATTAGGAAGCAGAGCAGTGATAAACTGATGATTTAAATGAAACATCTTGTGTGTTTATCTGTCATTTGGGATGGAGGGAGGAGTACAGTGATAGGCAGATGGAGGTGGCTTATGTCTGCTCCGCGGCATGCTGGGAGAGGAACAGGAATTGCGCCAAGCCCTTCTTGCCCCATAACACACAATCGAACCCAACACACGCAAATGCACACATACAACCCATGAATCTGTCTCTGAATACCCACAATCCTGGTGAGAAGTGTCTCTCATTATCTAAAATTAGCAGCTTTCCATAACGTTGGTAATGAGTCAGGGATGGTAAATATGGATCCCAAAGCCCCCACTGGTTATTTCATGAAACACATTAGTCATTCCCTAATTCACATTTCCAATATCAGTTAACGCTTAATGGCAACATTGACAATGGACTGCATAATTTCAACTAAGTTTCTGAGAATGGAATGAGCCTGGAATGTGACATGAAATTGTAAACACTTGATTGGAGTTAACCCTTCGCAGAGACCTGCCCCCCTTAGTTACTGTTGCTGTGTCCGACAAGCCGTACCGCTCTCATGCCACACATCATGTAAAAAAATAATCCAACATGCTGGGGGGCAGGGGAAAATACACTGTGGAGCAAAGAGGACATTAACAACGCACCGACAGACAAGACAGAGCAGGTTACTTTAGGTAGGGTGAACAAATCTCATTTTACAAAGTTGTCTATAATATCCTATTTGTTTTTTTTTTTGGTAAATTCTCGGAGACCATACTACCAATTTTGTGGCTCTTTAATGTGTCAGGACAGATCGCTGTAGCTCCTCAGTTCAAGCGGCATGTGAACCAATCATCTCTTCCTCTTTACTAGTTATAGCATGAAATACATGATGCACAATGAGAATGTAATCTTGTGTTTCAAGCCGTGGTAGAGTCAGGAACAAACACCTTTTTCCCTCTTTAAGTCCACCAACATTAATCTAGTCTCCGGTCTGGTTTCTTTATCAGAAAAAATGGCAGATTCTGCGTTATAATTGGTCAGATCGCCTGTCAATCAAACATTTGGTGAAGGGTAAATTAAGGCCCGTTCACACTGAAGCTCCGTTCTGCCACTAGGCCAACTCCAGTTTCATATACAGTCTGAAAAAGAAAAGGCTATCCCATTCGGGTTGTTGTAGTGGGGAATTGAACTCAAATGGAAGGATTAAGGTGCAGTAACTGGCGGTGGAAAGACAAGGGGTGGGGAATCACCATATGCAACTCAATAATAACAACTAAAAAAATCAACATAGCGTTGGAAGACTGGGGTGAAATTGCTGCCGGCAAAATAAATTACAATCAGTTGCTTCTCGCTTGCTGTGCACAGCAACCTTTGAATGTGACTTCCAGTGATTTGACTAGCAAGACATACAATTGTTTCTGAAACAAATGAATGTAAATGTGATGCCCTTTTATTACTTTAGTTATCATACCGATGGAGATGACATGTCCATTAGTGGCACAAATGTAGTAGTTAAATGCGGGAAATGCAGTGAGCAAATATCAGTGAAGGTGTATTGAAAGGCATGGCTCTAATATTAAAGCAAAAACAATTCGGGAGGGAGAGTGGGGGTCATCGTTTAATCTTAATCGATAATCTGCAGAGGGAAGTTTGGGTGCCCTCACGTGTTCTTTCAGACTGGAAAGGATGGCAGGTTGTAGAAATAAGGTTATTTTCCCCAAAAATGGGGGAAGAAGCATGTTTTTGTGTCAAAGAGGACACATACATCTAGGGTAGAGGCGGGACTGATACGGAAAAGGGCCCTGTCCTGGGTGGGCGGAAGGGGTGTGTAGCTAAACAGTTCGGTATTATTTCTTCCAAAGTACTGGATACCTTGACTAAACATTGAGTATCAGTTGTTTATTGGGAATTGAAAAAAGAGACCTAAGCGTGCATGACAGTGCCCTCGGACCAAGTTCTGACACAACACACATGGCCTATTTACTAAAAACAAAAATTAGAATTAAGTCTAAGTATTATAAATTATTGTGGGGGTCAAAGGTGGTGGTGTGGTTAAGTAGAAAATGTGGTATTTTTCATGCTTAGTAACATCACTAGGTTAACACATGAAATCAAACGCTTATCTATTAAGTCATTGTGAGTCGAGTGTGTGACACTCTAGTTGTGTGGGCGTGCCCATATTAGGTGCATTAGAAATGGGGAGTCCGTCTTTTTTGGTTCTTTTACAAGGTTCTAAGATATTTGCTAAAAGACTTTAGTAATTGTGTATGTGGTAGTGATTTTTTAATGCAGGTTTGTTGAGGGTAGAAAAAACACACTATGAGTTTTGACCAGTCATACATGAATGTACAATTATGTGTGGTGTCTCTCGCGGCTCTATGCACACCAGCCTTATCATGAATACAGCTGTCAGAGGTTTGGTCGGGACAAAGCTCCACTCGGTCTGGTCAAAAAGCGAGGTTTGACGGGCTGAAGTAGATAGGCCAACGACAGCGCATTGCGCTGTGATTGGGCCAATAAAAACCACAGGATGTGGTTAGAAGGTTACGCCCTTCACCATATTGTTGATGCCATGTCCCGGCCGGAGCGAAGCGACAAAAACATTAAGCCCTTAATATGGGTGGCACTGGAAATGACGGGGGCTGGAAAAGAGCTGCTTGATGAGTGAGTGCCAGCTGTTAGTGGGCGGGTGCTGGCGGCAGTCGGGAGCATATATACAAGACAGCGGGTGCGGCCAGGCGAATTCGACAAGGAGCTTAAGGCGCGTGGGGGGCACACAAATGGCGGAACAACCACACAAAGGTGAGGGGGTGTACGAACCGGGCGGGAAAAAAAAAAAAAAGGTGCGATGTACCAATAAATCCGTGTCCAATCGGTGGGCGCAGGCACGGGTGAAGAAGCCGATCAGCGATCCACCTACGCCAGTTGATTGTATTTCCTCAGGCCGACCAGCCGTGGATCAGCTCTAGGCAAAAATAATACGCGGCTGCGGATACAGATAGCGGTATCCATTCCTTAATGGGAACGTCAAACAATAGATTTCGGGGGGGCTTTCACAACGGGGAAACACCCAGCGCCTTTCACAACATTACAAACATCAACTCTACACGAGCAAACAACAAGCATTGAACTACAGCGAGAATAAATTGTTGGGGGGGGTTGGACCTTGCTTTCTCTTTGCGTGAACATTTGGGCTGCTCGTATATCAACATTCTTCCCACATCCTGACGTAGACATTGGGGCATGTTAGAACGAAAGCCGTTTTACATACATAGTACGCTTTACTCCTTAACATTATATCATAATATCCTCTTATGGGTTTAAGACTTTAGTCTTTCCAAAGATGTTACCTGGCTTCTTTATGCACCAAGACTTGTAACACTCCAAAGAGAAAGGAAAAAATTTAAATCGCATCATATGACCCCTCTAAAGTTACCCATTGTTTCTGATGCTTCATTAATATTAGAAGTAGGGCGTGTTGTAGTAAAGGGGGGCAGTTAGTCCCACAGCTCACTAGTTTTGAAACAAAGGTAATATATATCCATGGGGGGAGTGCTCGCGTACAATCATTTGATGTGTAACTAGATTGTGCCGGTGCCGGGACGGTTGTGAAGCGGATCATAAAGTGTGTTTGTACTATTTAAAAATGTGTATGCATTGATGACGCCATTACGCATGAGTTCTCATTACAGTGCGAAAGGCAGGTGAGGCATTTGACCTATGTAGCAATTGGGGGGCGTGTTTAACACAGTGTCTGCTCAAGTTTAGGGTCCGAGAGTACAAAATATGGGTAACTTCGATCACCATCGGGCAGCTATGTGGGCATTTGTACATTAAATTTGGGGGATCGTGGGTGATTGGGTTGTGTAGATGTTGTGACACTATTCACTATAGAATGTAGTGTGTGCGTGAATATAGTTCAGCTTTAACCATCATAAGACTCCAGGGTTAGCTGTGTTTCCCATCACTTACATAAGAAGAATACTTGTTACATACAAGACGGATATGGGTCGTAAGCCTCCTCAGAGCTGAGATCCACCATACCACATGATATAATAAACTACATAGAAGAAGGAATCGGTGAACGAGGCGTACTTTTGCTAAAAATATTATGCACAAACACTACTACAGTAAGCGGGGGGCTGTGGGTGCAAAGACTCGCTTAATAAAAAAAGACGTCGGCGGTATTAGTCTTAGACGCAGTATTGGGGGGGGTTAAATCACATTCCTCCCCTGCATGATGGAGTTTTCCGAGGTGATAGATATATGAACGTTCTACGTATGTCCACACTAATAATAGGGCGATTCAACAGTTAATTAACATATATGTCGGGAGTGGCGAGACACAGTGTATTTAGATTTTTGAGCGGGCGGCCTACCATCGCAAAGTTAAAAAAAACTGTATTGCTCGCGATGGTGGCAAGGACGGGCGGTGCAGGGTCAATAAAGTCATACTAGAGTTCCGTATGCTCTAAATAACGATTTACGCTCACTGTCAGTTGGGGCTACAACGTCGTTGGAAAAATTCGTGCAACTGCAAACATTCCTCCGCTATGAAACCTAGCCGAAGTGATTTGTTGATTCCATCAGTCATGAGTGCTGTTTGGATCACAAACACTCGGGGAGGGGTTCACGCTAGACCCCTCAACTCCTGGACTCCAGAGTGTAAATAACAAACATTTGGGGGCTGGCAGTAATTTCATTGTGTTGGGTCTGTAAAAGATTATTCTCGCGGGGTCGCCTTGTCTATTAAGCTGACTCGACAAGCTACATTCCGTCGGACAGAACAGGGGGTCAGTAATAACAAGAATCATTAGAGGGAGACCGAGGCACCTGCCTCCTAAGGGGGCAATTAGGCAGTGAATGAATTCTTGGCAACTTTGTAAACTTGCACTGCATGGCTGTGGCACAAAAGTGTAAGAAAAGAGTGGAAAATGGTTTCCCTGGGCACCACTGATGTGCTCTGGCATAACTATTAGTTTTAATGATATTTAGTGCAAATGTTTCTAACTGAATACAGTTTTTCTTTACAAATTATGGTATAATAATTTAAGTGCAAAGCTGAATTGAAAATTTGATGGGATATCTCTCTTTTGCTTTAATGACAGCGTCTTGTTGGTGTGGGGGGTTTCCAGTTGTAAATCATGATTTGTGATCCCAGATTTTATATCTTTAGATATTTATTTTCAATTCCCTTATTCCATAACCACACATGCTAACAGCAGACAGTGCATGTCACAATGAATACAAAAGGTCCTGTTTTATTGCGTCCGTCTAATATGTTGTAACGATGTGAAATGTAAAACAGCAGATGCAAAGGATGTAATTGTGTCTACGGGCACACCCAAGGGGGGGACAGAATTAATGGATAGGAGCACATTCAAATGGGAATTTGCGAAGGTGACTCACCCCAGTCATTCCAAAATATGGATGAGTTGGTTTCTTAGAGAACAGATGGGGGGGAATTTGGCATTACACAGAATGCCAATGCAATGATCTCCCAGGAATGGGCCCAAAAAAACGTCCAGATAGCCCCTAATAAAGACATAGCATCATACAATACCCACATGCTGTCAGTTCGTTAATTAACGCCTCGTGAGGTGGAAAGCTGTGTGTGTGTATGAAACAAATCCAGCATAAGACGTTGTCTTAGACTTTTCAACCTGTTCGCCAGCTAACTCCTGAACGTCTATCCATATTTGCTTTCCGACTATCCATTGAAAAAGCCCGCACGCAGGAGAGAACTATGCCCAGAGCAGCACAGTTTAACAAGCAGAACATCTAAATACAAGGCACACAAAAATGCCATAGGATTTTTGATGTGAGAGGACAACATGGGATGGACGTTTTCACTAGCTGGAGGAAGCATCATCATGGATTAGGGACAGGGTTGCCAGGTTTTCACAACACCACACGCACCATCCCCCTATTCTCACTCAAACAAGCCCAAAACTAGCTCCCAATCATGTTTCGGTGGGTCCCCCAGTCAAAATCACATGTGTACATACAGCATTTTTTGGCGGGGTTTCCCCTGTTTAAAATTTCACATTTATCCGGGACTAAATTTTTACGTTTTTTGTGGCGTGGTCCCATTGATTCGTTTCATACCCCCTGGACATGACCGTCAAACATTCACCAGTGTTAAAGTAGCCCAATTCTGCAGGAAAACCACGGACTTGGCAACACTGATTAGGGACTCGTATTTAGGTCAGAAGGGACGGTTTAAAGTTAAGATGCCGACAGATTTATTTCTTACAAACGTAGCTTTTTGCTTCACAATATATTAATTGATGGACTGAAGTCATGTGGATTACTCCTTGTAATGTTTTTATCAGCTGTTTGAACTCTCATTCTGCTGGCACCCATTCACTACAAAGTACCCATTGGTGAGCAGGCTAAATTTCCCAAAATTTGTTCTGATGAAGAAACAAACTCATCTACATATTGAATGGCCTAAATCAATTTTCAGCAAATTTTTATTTTTGGGTGAATTTTCATCAGCTTAGCCTCCACTTTTATAATCAGCAGTATTTAAAATTTGTATTATTATCATTATTCTTTTTTTTATATCACTGGATATTTCAGACAATTTATTATGCATTCCAAGAATACATGCTAACTTTTAATGAACGAAAAAAAAAACATTAAAATTACAGATGTACCAAACCCTAGTACTCCTTAGTAGTTTGTGTTCACGCATTGCTAAGTCTAAAATTAATTGCTTGTTTAACATAAAACTAATTCTGAGAGACTATTTTACACTAACACGCACTCTCAGCTCTGTAGCATCCCGACACCTCATCCCAACTTGAGTGTATTTAAAAAATGTATGAGGGCATTTACAACTGGCTCTGTTATATAAAGACCATGCAGATGGGTTTGAAAATGCTATTTGGCATAAATTAAAGTTAAATTTTTGTCCTAGATCACTTGTCTCGTTCACAGCCATTATTTACCAGCGACAACTCTTCTTTGTGCATAATTATTTTGACTTAAAGCAGGAACGTGGCTGGCTTTAGCTGTGGTAATGCATTGCTCATATTTATTTAATGATGAAGCAGGTATGGGGCAATACACATGGGCAGCTAAAACTGGAGGCGTCTTGTTTCAGCTAATAACTTTTTTTTTTTTCTGATGTTTCATAGAGATGTGTTTTTTTTGCAGATTTAACTGCATTATTACTCCCTCTACAGTAGATACATTAAATCAGAGAAATCAAAATACTCAGATTTGGTCAATTACAGGAGGACTGAGGCCATATTAGGAACCAGAATATTGTAGAGTAGGGCTGTGCAAATAATCAAAAGCGATTTTCATGCGCATCTCGTCAGTAAAGCCGGTTCTGTGATTAGTAGTAAATTTACAGCACGTGCGTTCAGATGGAGTGGCATTTACTACACAGAGCCGTAGATCACTGACAATCTGACACAAACGCATTCAAAATTTAAATCGGTGCAAGTGTTGCATGCGATATATATATATATCTATATATATATAATATTATCTGTATATCATCTAAGACACTGTATATATATACATTATCTATATGTTAGATATCTACTACGTAGCTTGTCATTGTGATCTACGGCGTCTGATCTGGTAATGCACTCCATCTGACCGCACTTGCTGTAATTACTCTACTAATCAGAACCAGCTTTCCTGATAGATGCGCATGAAAATCTCAGTATTGATTATTTGCACATCCTATTGTAGAGTTAGATTTCACGAGTTGATTTTCTTTTTTCAGTTGGCTTTGGGAGAGAAGAATTTGGTGGAATAACCGTCGATTATTTATAAAGTCGCTAGTAGGGTCATAACATTACGGTTGGACCACTGCTGTCACATGGACTATTTTAAAGATGTCCTTACAACGTTTCTGGCCGTTGAATGGGTACAGCTGTGTACTGTTTATTGCAAAAGAAGCTCAGACAGGCTTTTGGATTATACACAAAATATCTCGTTTGTGTTCCGAAGATGATAAAGATCTTGATGGGTTGGATACGGACAAGAGGTGAATTAAGTAACTGACAGAATTTTCATTTTTGGGTGAGCCATCCCTTTAAGGTCAATGCATGGTTCTTTTTGCAACGCTATAAAAAGGGTTCTATTGAGGCGGCGGGCGCAGAGGGTTCAGAATAATTGTTTCCACGCTAGATAACACGAAAGGGAAAACAAATTTGTTTATAGCAATGAGTGCCACGTGGAGCCTGATGGTGGGTCATGGTAAGATGGACACCATTCATATTTTTATCCTCAGGAAAAATGTTTTTAAAAAACATATTTAAGATTTTACAAAATTCTGGAAAATCTAATTAAATACTAACAATATTTGGCCTTTTTTTTTTTTAACTTAAAGAATGGCACAGTCTTGATTAAAATGAAAGAACGTCTAGGTTACTGCGTGTACCCTCAGTATTTCTCCCGTGAAGGAGGGTCAACCGGAAGGACGTGTACGTCAAGTGACTGAACGATGGGGGGGGACTCTTGCTCCGACGTGCCCTAGAGCCCAATCACCTTCGGTGGTTTAATAAAACCGCCACTAGACGTGGCGTGCGTGCTATCTCATCACTCCACACTACTGCCCCGCCCACCGAGCGCTGGTACAGAATGGAGAGCTCCGTGCAAACGCCACATGGCATGTTTTCAGCGGCATGAGCCGAGACTGACGATAGGCCCCGGCCAGTACACGTGCTACAAGCTCAACTGTGGCCAACGGAACATGTAACGTCATCCTGATATTCCCCTGCCTTCGGGAACCGAGTTCTCACAAAGTAACCATAGACGTGCCATTCACGCCTCAGTCACGTTCAACGTTAACGTCAGTGAACTGACCAATGGGATCCTGATCGGAAAACCGCACTATTAGCTGACCCCCTCCAGCCCCTGACAAAGTCCGGCAAGTCCCCCCACACCAGCTGGTGCGGAAGATAGGACAGCGGCTAGGCAGAGTGTCCGCCTACTGCGAGTTCATACAGTGTGGCAGTGAACAACACTGGGGAAAGCGGTGACCCAGTAGATTGGGACGCGCGGAAGCCGCAAATCCCTCCCCATAGGATGGTATCATGTGGAATTATCACCTATGCGACGGCCCAGGGCAACAACATATGAAGTCTCTTGCGGTTGGGACTCAACCCGCCTTGGGTGAGATAACTACGCAGCAGAGATGGCAGCGAACGACTGCTAGGGAAAGACACAGGCTTACCGTGAGAGGAGCCGTACCATGGAAGAGTACACGTGTGGGATCGCCCGAAGGGGGAATCACTACACATGGGCACTTAGCCCAGCACAAGGGCTGACCTTGGACATGCACACGAGTGCTGAACCTGGCGTCTGGCGCTCCACCACGCCTGACCAGGGGAGCCATGTGGGGTGAGTTCTGGAGGAACTCCACCAGGGTTCGCCATGGGGAACTGTTTGAGGAGCACAAAAGCGCACGTATCTGGTCCTTAGAGGGGAATGGCGCAGCAAGTGTGATCGACACCGAGCGGGTCCGGTGTTACCGCCTACCTGAGGCGAGTACACGAGAGGGCACGGGCTCTACACAGAGATTATAGAAACTCGCAAACGTGTTAGGCATCGCCCAGCCAGCAACTCTACAGATGTCTGCTATCGAGGGCGCCCCGCGCCACTGGCCCAAGAAGATGCACACTCCGCTCGTAAGTGAGCTCTCATTCCGAGGTGTGCATGGTAAACGTTGGCCGGGTATGCCACGACTATAGCCTCCCCCCTAACCCAGTGGCAAGTCTTTGTTTGGAGTCCAGCCTTTGAGTCCTTCGTTGCTGACTGCTCCAAAGCAGATCAAAGAGCTGGTCTTACGTTCTGAAGATCCGGCGTCAAACGGGTCCACGTAATTCGCAACCAGCGTCGAAGCGCAACGCTGCGAGCGATGGTCTGGGTCTGCACTCCGTCAACCTGGGCGGTTAGCGCTTGCAAGTTCACCACCTGATCCCTGATAGGCGTGGTGGGAACTTTGGGCACATATGCGTGCCGGGGTCTCAGGACAACGTGAGAGTTACCCTTCCCGAATTCTAGGCACGAATCGTCGATTGAGAATGCCTGCAGGTCCCCTACCCTTTTGACCGAGGCCAATGCGGTGAGGAGCGTTGTCTTTAATGACAGAAACTTAAGCTTTACTGACTGCAGAGGCTCGAAGGGCTACTCCTTCAGGGCCATGAGGACCGAGGGAGATCCCAAGAGGGTAACAGGTGAGGGCGCGGAAGATTTAACCTCCTTGCCCCTCTGAGAAAACTGATGACCAAGTCGTGCTTCCCTAGAACGTACCGTCTACCTGCAGTCGTGTGTATGTGCGGAATGGCGGCAACAAATAACACTTTCAGACGGTAAATGAAAAGGGAGGACGATGCCGCTAATAGCGCTCCAAGCCATCTGCAGGAAAGTGAAAGACACGACTGCGATCGGGAAGGGCTCTACGGTAGTTCTTTTCCAGCGGGACTAGCACCAACAACCGACGACATGTTCCACTTCAGCCTGTAGCGGTCTGTAGAGCGGGGCTCTACAGAGCTGACCAGCGATGGGGTTTACGTACGCTGGAAGGTAGCCCCACCGCGAAGCCTCCGCGTCCCTCCAGGAGCTCTTACTATTGTAGATTCCACCACGTCTGGGGACTGGGTGCCATAGGTCCCCCCTCGTCTACGAGAACAGGGATCCCTCCTCAGAGGAATTCGGCACAGGATGTGACTGTCGCGAGACGCATCTAAGTTCGGGGTAACCCAAGACCCGTACGGGGCCATAATGGCGCACCAAGAGGACTACTCCTCGTGGGCCTCGCCTGACACTCTTGCCAGTGGTGTCATGCTCGAGAAGCTCACTGGGTTGAAACCATGTTGGCTTAGGCCCGCGAGGGCCAGCTGCAACCAGTGCGGCCGAGCCGAGGGTCCCTCGGCCCATGGAGTAAACCACTGGCAATGGGGACGTGTCCTGGTTAAGTGGCAAACAGGTATCCAACCTTAGCGTCCCCAAATCGTCTCCCAAATCACTGACTAGTACTCGGGGTGGATCCACCAATTCTCGTCCGGAAGGCGGTGCCTGACGATGAGAGCGCATGTCAGTGGCTAGCACAAATTGACTCAGCCTGGGATTCGAACATTGCCGTCGATGCGAGCCTCAGTATAAAGGCTTCTGACACTCCATAGGATGAAGAATGTCGTTACGAGTTGCGACATGCTATGGCGGGGGGGATGGGTGGGAAAGCGTAGAACCGCCTGCATGGTTGACTGTAGCGCAACGGTCTCAGTCTGTCCGACGGCGACCATGTACGTGCTTGTCGTGTAGGCAGGTATTTACGAAAGCGAGCGCAGAGCCACCATACTGCTTGCAACTCGACGGCAGTTTAGATATAGCTCAACTGATGAGGCGGTCCCTCTGAAAGCTCAGAGCCCCGGCAGCTGCATTCCCCACTGCCCACACTGCGCCCCCAGCACCCCGCTGGCTTAGAGCATCTGTACACAAAACATGCCTGGATACTGCCCAAGCTGGATACTCTGCGCGAAGCCAAAGTGGCCAAGACGGTTCCATGGGCGAGGTCTGACGGCAGAACGGGGTAACAGAAACCATCTGACCGGTGCCGTGCCTGTGAATGCCCATCTCGGGGACCCGGTCATAGAAGCCATTGGCGGCGTCTCAGATGAAGCAACTCCGGCGCTATGACAGTCGGCTGCGGAGCCAATATGCCCCAGGATCCTCTTAAATTGTCTCTGTGGAACGCCGCTCTGCACCTGGAAGGAACCCCAGGCAGTTCCAGCATCGACTGCGCACTCCTCGATACTGAGAGACGTCTCGGAGGTTGACCGAGTCCAGCTTCATGCTGAGAAAAAGAGATCTCCTGCCCCGAGAGAAGTTGCTCTTTTCCCAGTTGACCCGCGGAAGTCAGCACCCCAAAATCAGGCTGAGTTGACTGGAGCCCATACTCCTCAGTTTTCGTCCACAACTTGCGCTCGGGACTAGGGGTCCAGTAAATGAGCGACGAGTCTCCAGTCGAGGTATTTACAAGAAGTGACTGCCCGCTTCCCTAATGGAACTAGGCTGCCTCCACGACCAAAACTTGTGAAGACCCGAGGCGACAGGCGAATATGCCGAAGGGGAGGACCTTGTACTGATTTGCTCGCCCTTCGAACGCAAAGCGGAAAAACGGTCTGTGTCGAGGGAGAATCGGGACATGAAAGTACGCGTCCTTGAGGTAGACCGCTGCAAACCAATCGAAAGGACAGACGCTTGGAAGATAGCGTTTCTTCTTCTTTTTTCTGCTCACATCCTTACGGTGTACTCTGTGAGGGGCCCGGTCAGATAACGCCAGGCTACAGGTCCCAGGATCGGTCGTAACCCACCTCCTATTCTTGGTACGATGAGTTAATGGGCTGTAAGAAGCCGACCCATCCTCGGGGCTGGAGGGCCCGGCTGTACGCGTCCCTTTCCGCTAGGCAGGGACGCGCGATTCTTGACGCAAGACAGGAGCAATCCTTGGTCCGGAACAGAGGTGAACCGAATGGCCGCCTGACTTTGGCGGGGCCGCCGTGCGAAGGTTGATCGCGTATCCGGTCTGATGGTTCTCAGGGGAAAGCCCCCATCGAGACGGCCTGGGAGCGCTAACCAGCCCTGCATCGGGTGGAGCCGAACAGATGGAGCTAGGGAGACCACCACCTGCCTACCCTCAGTGGGGCAGCGAGTGGAACACGGTACCCAACCCGGGGAGGCCTAGCGCGTGGCCCAAGTGTTGGGTCTGATTGCGCAGCGGGCGACTACTGGGCTCCACTGTGGCGGTGGGGCTCGTGGGAAGACGTAGCGGTCGCCCTGCACATGCACCCTGGCTCGGGCCCGTATCTAGTGAGAGGGGCCGGCTGGGTGGGGAGACTGGGTCTCGCGCACCAAAAATGCCGATACTTCGCCCGCCGTTGGAAACCCGGAGAAAAAGAACCCAGCTCTCTGTTGAGGTTTTGGGCACCACTGGCTGGGTCGCCAGTGGCGGAATAGAAAAAACCAGGAACAAAAGTTTCTCCACCCAGCCCTCTACCGGGGGAAGGAGTGGTGCGGTCACCATCTCCTGAAGAGCCTGATCCAAGAACCCCGGGTCGCCCGTCCCAGGGACGCCGCCCGCCCTGGCGCTTCACGGGTTTGTCAGGGGCGGAGACGGGCTGCGCCTTTTTCCTGCGGCCAGCTCCACGCTGCGGCTGTTGCTGCTGCGGCCGAGCTGGAGCGGAAATTGAGGCCACAGGAGGGCGCCCATCCTCGTCATGTGACGATACAGACCGGAGGGGCTGCAGCCGTCGGTGAGGGTGGCTACAGCATCACGACCGCGACGGGCAGGATGGTATTGACGATGCCTGCACGTCTGCTTCTGTCTGGCGGGCGAAGACTTGTTGGGGTCAAGCGCCATCCCCGCGGTCGCGAATTAGTGCCGGCCTGGGAGATCGGGGAGTCCTGGAAGCGATGCTTGTCGGTCTCCCTCGTATCCGCCCAGGTCAGCCATAGGTGGCGCTTTTGGACCACCAATGTGGACATCGTCTGGCCCAGGGCCTGCGCCGTGACTTTCGTTGCCCTTAGCGCGAGGTCCGTCGCCGTGCGCGGTTCCTGCAGCCCACCCGAGTCAGCACCATCGTCGTGCAACTGCTTCAACGCCTTGGCTTGGTGGACTTGCAGGAGTGCCATGGCTTGCAGGGCGGAAGCGGCCTGTCCAGCCGCACTGTAAGCCTTAGCCGTCAGAGCGGATGATAACCTACAGGCCCTGGACGGAAGGCGGGGACTACCTCTCCAGGCGGCGGCGCTCTGCAGGCCGAGCTGCATCGCGCGAAGAGTAGGGGGGTGTAGACCGGGAACAATGAGAAATCAACCGTAGGGATGTCCACATACCCTTGGGCCAGGCCCCCCAACTCTTCCGTCGAGGTGGTAGAGGACGGAGGATGTATTACGAGGGTCTGTTTCGGGCTAGCACAAGGTGCCTTCCAAGACTTAGTTCCCTCCCTCAGATGCCTGTCCGTGAAGAATGGACACCGAGGCGGCGTAGAGTGCCGACGTCCGCCGCGCCCACACCCGGAACCAATCTGCCAGCCATCGATCGTCGTGGGAAAGGCGGAGGCCAATCGCGTGTCAGGCCCGCCACGTCTCAGCATAGTGCCCGGGAAAGCATAGCGGTCAGCTCTGGATCTGTCTCGGGCAACGCCACTCTACCTGACGTTGGCAGCGCAGTCGAATCCTCATCTCCAGAGCTTAGCTCGCCCTTCGATGCAGCGATCGACATCCTATCCTGTGCCTGTGTCCCGCACAAGATGCTGGACCTCGCCCTGTCCGAGGACCCAGCACTCTTGTCCGGAAGCACCAGGTGGTGCGACAGGCTTGAGGAATGAGAGGCCCGCGGAGATGTACTTGACGGGGAAGCTCTCACCGTAACCCTCTGTTCTCCCTGACCATGAACCGAAGTAGCGCTCCGAGAACTAGAGGAGCTAGAGCGGGGCATGGCAATGGGGATACCCCCCCGTTTAATGAGGATGTATCTAGACCGCAACATCGCGATGGTCATGTTCCCACACTGAGAACATGAGAACATGACTCATCCATGAGGCGCTGTGTGTGTGCTTCAGCCTTCTGCTGTAAGCCAAGCACAGAGAGGCAGCGATCATGGCCATCAGATGGAGGCAGGAAACGACCGCATCCAGAAACGCCCGAGCGGGAAGCCATCTTTAAAAAGACGCCCGTCGCTCGTGTAGCTCTTTTAGACATTTGCTCTTTTAGGAAAAAAGGAAACTCTTTTAGAGAGAGCGCTGAAGCGCCTAGGGGAGGTCGCGGTGAGACCGCAGAATGGTAGCTGCAGCACGCCAAAGATGAGCAGCACTGAATGGCAACCCCCGCTGACGCGCCGTAACACCAACGCCAGCTGTTTCTTCCAAACACTCGCGGAGATTCGTCCTGAGAAGGCTCGGCTCCGAAGCGAAAGCTGATGTGCATTTGCACGCGCTCTACTTTTATACCCGCGCTGCAGGGCGGGGTACGCGTGACGAAACACGCACGCCAACTGTCATTGACTTGTTTAGTTAACACTCGAAGGTGACTGGGTTCTCGGGGCGAGATCCCAATTCGTCAGTCACTGACGTAACGTTGAACGTGACTGACTGAATGGGAACTGTCTTTTCAAATATAATGTTTATAATAATTAAAATATGTAGTTTATAGAAAATAACCATTAAATTAAATTTGTAACTCTAGAATGTCTGTAAAGTCAATCACGAAGGGTCTGTGATATTAAAAAATGTCCTAAACATTTTGATTAGTTCTCAAGGTGTTTCACAATCGCTGAAGTATTGCACACACCTAAAAGTGTACTTGACACAATGATGAAAAACAAATCCAGGGTGTTTTAAGTGGGTTTTAAAACGTAATTGGGAAACTGTAGTCCTGGGGTTTCTGTTTCATCATAGACAGATCAATAATTCCTTGGAGAGAACCCAGCAAATTATCCCCCAGATCAAGCAGCAAAGTTCTCCCTGATGATAGGGGAGGTACAAGGCAAAAAAAGCCCTCACAAATGGCAGGGACATAATGAAAAGTAGCGCACAAGGCACCCGCATCACCATTTCCTGGTATCGTGCTGTGCTTTGGCAGATTTGAGGAGCAGGATTAACTCGGCCGACAGCGTGTCTAGACCGGATGAATTTCTTCATTAATTCAGACTGTTGTTCTTCTGCTTCCTAATTTAGAAGCTCAGCAATTAAAATGACGCAGACACCAAAGCAGCTCAGTTTGAAAGCTTTCAGACCGTAATGTTTTGGAACATTTTCTAAGCTCTTGGCCACACTTCTTAAAATTTTAATATGGTGTGTTTTTGTGACACACACAATTGATTACGTCATTGATCTATGACACAATCTTATATGCACGGTGACATTCATAAAACATAAACACTTTTAGGTCATGCTTAGAAGTGCCTGAATGTCATAGCATTACATACAAGAAATATATATTTATTTATTTGTAAATATAAAATATTTAAATTCTTTTAAAACAAGAACTAAAATAAAATATGTAAATAAAAAAATCTCAAATAAGTCTTATTATATATAGTAGTGTCACATAAGAAAATTCGATTGTATGTATATAGACGTATATTATAATATAGTTATATATTATATATATATTTGTAGTATATATTATTTTATAAGGTTAGTCTATTATATCCATGTAATCATTCTGTAAGGGAAACCGGGTCAATTTAGCTCAAGAGGGACCTTATCATTACAGATATTATAAGGTCGGACTCCAACCATAATAGTATGGTGTCGATTAGGTGACATGAAACTACGTGTGTTTTAAAACGGCTGATCCCTGAGATCCGGCCACGATTCAGGATGAACGCGCCTATGACATCAGTTCTGCAATGGATATTTATATCCAAATTATAGTGAAAACACTATTTATTAGCATAGTAACAAGATCGGCAGTTTAAGACCTTAACTTGTGAGCACAAAACACAAGAAACTTCTCTTTTCAATATAAATAAGACTTTAATGGATAAATCTAAGACATATAAACTAATCTAACACCCCAACACATGAACACACGCATTCACACAAGTTTGCAGATAGAGAGAAAGTGAGGAAATAATGAGTTTGAGAATGAAAATGTGAAACCCAAGTTTACAGCAATATGTGCAATTGCATAGATTTGAACAACCATCAATCACTTAATTGACCCTCGCATTGAGTCCCTCAATGAGGTTAAATTTTATATTAAATGCACCAGTTCAGCTAGAATCTAGAGGTACTTGCTTTTCCTGTGTGCGGGGTTTCCTTCCTTGTCTGGTGCCGAAAGGGGTTTCCCGTGGTTGCTGATTGGCTGGAAGTTCAAATGTCCTTGGGAAGCCAGTGGTTGGGACGTTTGCTGGCGACCCGCGGAGCTGTGGTCTGCAGTTGAAGTTTTAGACAGCACTTTTTAGAGATGCGGCGTTAGGCAAACTTAAATCAGAAGAACACGAAACTCTCAACGGAAAAGAAGGGAAACTAAAGTAAAGAAATAGAAGTTAAGTTTGACGAGACCAGGTGGCGTTTTCCTCATGGTTTTGGAGGAGCTGGCGTGTAAGCCAGACCACGCTCAAAAGCTAAAGAAACATGACTAGGAGTGAAAAAAGCTAAAAGCCGCATGGCTAAAGGCTAGACACAAAGCTAAAAGCTATACAACTAAGCTAGAAAACAACAAGCAAAGTTTGATGGTGTTCTGGAGTATTTAAACGGGCTGTTTAACACACCCATGGGTCCTCGACCAATTGTAGCTCAGGGGTGTTGCAATGTTTCCTCCTCCCCATTCATAAATCAACTGTTATCTCATCATTCACATGATCTGCGTTTTTCCCGCTCTTGTAGAGTATGATTTTGGACATGATTTTTATCACGAGGATATGATACATTTGACAAAGAATTGAATGGAAGAAACGTTTCAAGCATGAAGATTCAAACACACACATACTAATCATGAATAGCAATTCTTAAACTATTCAATAGTTATTCCAAATACATTCACAATAAATGATTAAGACCTGATAAGTCGCATGTGGGTTACATACATGATATGGAGTTATGCATTGAAATGATTAGTTGCTCAGGTCCTTTAAGTGTCATTTAGGTGCATGGAAAGGCAGTTTCCGGGCCATTCTGTGAATGTATGAAGACCAGAGTTTAAGAGGTCTGTAGGAATCTCTGAATGTCTGTTCTTTGTCTTAGGTGGGGGGGGGGAGTCAATCTGAAGAGCTTGTGATCACTATCATATGTTTCCATGTGACGGTCACGCTGTGCATCTCTTTTGACCCTTATTCTTGATAACTTGCCCCAAAATAGACAATCTCCTTGGACTTGTCAATGTATTCTTTTGTGTTAATGTTGAAAGCTGTTCAAAGCTGCTAGTTGGTTGGTTAGGCTTGCTTCAGACAGGCTTTACGAACATCCTGTGTCTTGGACCTCTGTGGAATTCGGGCTCCTCAGGTTTCAACCATGTTTTGACCAAATCTTAGATTGTCTGTATGTAAATAAATAAATAAATAAAAATGTTACTGATCCCAAACTTTTGAATGGTGGTTTGTCTTTTATTTTTACTGTATCTTTGACATGTACCCTGATCCCATTCCCTCAGTCTCTCTCCACTATCTCGGTCTAATAAAGGCTAAAAAAATAAACTTTCCCAAGAGTCCACTTGAGCTTAGAGGTCGTGTGTCTGTGCTGTCCATATACTGCAATGGAGATCAAAGAATAAATCACTCCCCCCCCTGGGATGGGGTGTCGGGGTGGGCCATTGTCCCTGTCAATCATTTTTCTCTCAGGGTTAGAGCGAAAAGGTGCATCATCTGGTGTGTAACTGATGTATTACTTGAAAATATAACCTGTAAGTTTGATTCATTCTCTTCAGGCCATCAGCGGCCAGCCACAAGTGCTTCCATTCCCAATGAAATTAATAAGGGGTTATCAAAATAAGCTTGTGAGTGCTGCACAGCAACTGAAAGCTGAATGATTGATATGCACTGGAATTACTTTAGTCTGGCTAACTTTCAGAACAAAAGAGCAACTACTGTATATTCTGCCTTTGAATGTGGTTTAATTTTGAGGGGGGAAAAACTGAATTGTGTGCATAGAGTCACTGTGAATAATTGGCATCACCTGAAGGTGTGTTACTTCAAATGGCTCACAATGTGCTCTTCAAATTTAATGGTCACCTCACTCAAAAGTGTCTGGTGAAGAATCTGCAACTTTTGATTAAAATATTATGTCTTAAATAAATAGTTCCACTAAAAAACAAAAATGAATGAAAATTAATACTCTCTCATGTCGTTCCAAACCTATATGACTTTCTTTCATCTGTGGAAAACAAAATTCTTTCAATTCTAAAATTCTTTCAAGCCTTTCAATTCTAGCTTGATTTGAGCTCTTTTCAATGTAATGGCAGTGAAAGAAGACTCAAGTTGCCCTGAAATCAAAATGTACAATGTATGTTTTTTTTTTAATGGAATATTGCAGTGGTTTTTATATTATGTATCCGTGCACAATCTTTAAATTCATCCTCAATCTTAAATTCGGCCTCAATCTTTAATCAAAGTTAAAATTTTTAAGAAAAGACATTCACAATTTCTGTATTATGCTGACTTTATCATTAGTTCATCTTGTAGTCTTTTGACCATTTATTAGCTTTGCATGGGATTAAGAACAAAATTTGTCAATATTCACTGAAAATCTTGACATTTAAGTCGGATTCATGAGCAAGTAATTATTTTGTAATAATTACTTTTTTTGATGAATCATTTGATGCAGCTCGCAAAATGAATCACTTTTCTGTACCTTTCAACTGATTCAATGATCTGGTCACAGTGATTAACAATTCAGTGGAGGTAAAAGTATTGCTGAATAACAATTTAGATATCGGTTTGTCACAAAGCTTCAGTGAAAAATACAAGAAATTGCTAGTAAATTTCAAAATCTACAAAAAAAAACAGCAAATAACATTGGGATTAACTAACTTTTGAGATAGCATATTATATATATATATATATATATATATATAGATACATACACACACATGAAGGGTGAACACTCCAGGGTAAGGCTAAGCAGCCAATGTATTAAACATCATAAACCCTTGCTTTTTAAGGCAAGCACCAGACTGGGGTCCATGTAGTGCTGATTTTTTTTAATGGGACTGGAAATTTGTATTTAACTTGATTACAACTTAATAAAACGTTAGAACCTGATAATTATATAACTATCACGTGGTGCCACTGTGAGGAGCACGGAACGAGGAGAGGCAATGTCAAATTCAAAGTCTTCAATCAAGCCAAAGGAAACAGGAAAACACGTAGCACTGTAGACAAACAATTCCAGACAAAGAAACTCAACATGGGTTGGAACTAAATAGGGGAGATAACGAGGGGCAGTTTAGGATGATAAATTACATATGAGACCACCTGGAACTAATCAAACTACATGGGACAGGAAGGACCAAATAAGGAAAACCGGAACATACGTGACAGATCACCCCCTCCCGACGTGCTTCCCACACGCCGTAACAGACCATCGGGGAGGTTCCCTGGAGTTTCCCTCGCTCTGCCCTGTCCAGCACTGTCCCCCCCCCCCCCCTACACGACTTTCAAAGGCTCTACATCATTAACTACTTACATTTATATCAAGGTCCTCGAAGTAGAGTGGAGTGACAAATACAATATTTGTCCTTCAAATGTAGTAAAGTTAGTCATAAGTTCCCAGAAAAAAATACTCACGTAAAGTACCAATACTCAAAGTGTACTTTGTATGAAGGCCAGAGGCGGACAGGAACTGTGTAAGCTTAGCTGTAGGTAGGTTTGTCCCAATAAAGTAGCATTCATCTAATAAAATGTAATGATAATTTACACTCAAAATATGTTACTGCATACTGTTCAATAATGTACTACAGAACTGAAGTATAAATATCTGCCACCTAACTACTACTTACATGCCTGTTGCAAAAGAAAATGCTGCCATTTTAGTGTAAACAGAATTTCATTATTTGCACTTACTAGACTCAACTTTTCAAACTTACAAAGGCATTGTAACTTTCGCCTCTAGGGGGCACCTTTCAAAATAAGGAGACAAAAGGCATAGGGTGATGAGCCGTGACTGTGGAATCATGGGATTTTCTACAAAACCATAAATCGAGGGGTTATGACATCATTGGCAGGTGATACAATGACACTATGGACAGTCCGTGTCACTAGTTAAATTGTTTTTCTCTGGGTTTAAACATTCTTCGAAACATTTTGGATAAAGTTCACAAGTCAGCAAAACGTATAACACCGTTTTAGTGGTTTCTGGATATTTTAACAATAACCCTTACATAGTGCCTTTAATGTAACTGCCAAAAAGAGTTCAATTAAAGACAGCTCAGTGTTGATTCAGTTCTGTCCAATATGTAAAGTCCAATTATGAAGTACTCAATTGGGCAATATAGCATTGTTTACGACTACTATGAAGCCTTAACAAGCCTTTGTAAAAAGAACGGTTAGCACAATTGTTTGTAAAGCCCCAGTCACACTGCCAGCGACTTTTTCGCTGTATGTCGCTATAGACTCCTGTTGTGAAGATGCTTGTAGGCGTTCCACTGCTGTAGCTCTAATGTTATTGGTAGACTGCACGTCTAGACATATCAGGACTTTTACATTTAGCAGATGCTTTTATCCAAAGAGACTTACGAGGACAACAGTCTTGCAAGTGCTGTGATGAATCCCGGTTAGTCTAATGCAGCACACATAGCAAGTTGCAATCGCAAACTGTATATTGCCAGTAAAACTAAGATATAATTTGATTATGACCAGGAATTGGACTTAAGAAATGAAGTACCATTCCGCTGTTGGAGAGCGTTATATAAACTAGTGCTCATGCATTAAATCATTACCTAAACTGCATTATGTAATTAACTCAAACCATCAATGTAGGAATCAAACACCCTTAAAAAGCCAACAGGTTCTTTGTCGCATAATTTTTTTATATATATCCATGTATGTGGATAGTCAAATCATATAAAAGTGAAATCGCTCAGGAAATTAGTCCAGTCTTGCCTGCACTCGAAACGGGGAAGCACCACGCCTATTGGTTGTCACTTGTGAAAGTCACTGTTCATGTGCATAAAATTAAACAAGTCTTAACACGCCCACATTCTGTCACCAACGGTCACCGTCGCCAGCTTTCCATTGAAAATGAATGGGAGCATGTCGCTTTGTCGCAGTGCATTGCTGGCAGTGTGAACAGGGCTTAAGGCAACAACCTTGACCGCTGTGCAAAACTAATGTTCAGTGTTTGACATAACACTTAAGCATACTACTCCGAAACATTTGTGCTTAGTATATGGTTTCACAAAAAAAAAAAAAAAAAAAAAATATTATATATATTAAATACCACACACACGCAGTTAAAACCTTTTGAAACACAGACAATGTTCACAAGTCTGTCTTTTAAAAAAAAAAAAAAAAAAAAAAAAAAAAAAAAAAAAAAAGTAAAGTACCCTACTGAGAAAATAGCTTTTCGTTCTAGAAAGAGAAAGGGTACAGTAGGACTACCAGTTTCCCCACATTTACAGTACATTAAAATGGGTTAAACTAGACAGGAACACAAGAAACCATACATTTCTCCATTTATTGAAAACCAGCTATAGGTTTTTCCATTTACTGAAAACCATCGAAAGTCTTCAGTCGCTCTTGAACCATTACAGGACCGAGTGAGGCCTTGCCTTCCCACTGAATGCCTAGTAAGCAAATACCCAAGTTAAGTAGAGCACTTAAAGTGTCAAAAGCAATCTTGAAAGTAGCTACCTACCCCCAAAAGGAGCAGCATTTCCACCATCAGGACCACAAGTGGAGTCACAGCAACCACAAGCCTGGTGGTTCCCATCAGCAGCAAGCCACCTGCAATAAGAACAATCAGACACGGCACCTTCAACATGTTCTTAAGTAGCATAACATACCCGTTGGAAAAGGAACAGGATTTGCGGAGAGCGTCACTGGGTGCAGAAGCAAGAGTGGCCTTCACAATACACGTTATGTAGATCTGCAACAGACACAGGTAAGGAGGTCACAAAACCAAAGCAGATGTGAAGAGAAGTCAAATTCAACACGTAGTACGTACAGAAGGACTGTGTCCTCCCTGGAACATGAAGGCCTCCAGCTGGAACCGGATCTGGTCTTCCTGGGTTCGAGGCATGAAGCGGGAGCTGGAAGCCGTAGCCTTGGCATCCACAAGGCACCTGATAAGCGACAGAACTCCATGTCATCTCTATAGCATCGAGTCACTAGACCTTACCCTAATTCTCAGGGACAAAGTTGTGAGATCTGAGTTCAAGCAAATGCCTCAGGAGTGTAGGGAAGAGTAAAAGTGTAGACAAGCGCATCCTCAGTCATGGAGTGTTTATAAGAAAGTGTCAGTTGCGTATAGAGAGGAAAGAGTGTGTTTTTATACAGGTGGTTTGTCCAGCCCAATCACCTGTTTGTAGCACACTCAGAATTGCACAATGTTCTTGAGGTTTTCAACAGTTTTCATGTGGTGTGGTGGGATGGGGAGAGAGAGGATCCTGGTTTCAGGAGCTAGGGGTGTGGATGAGGTTTCAGAGGGGGGTGAGGTGATTGGAATTGAGGGCTTGTAGAGTGGGCTCTGATGCTCCGGTACCGTCTTCCTGATGGCAAGACCTGGAAGAGACTGTGGGAGGGATAGGTGGGGTCTTTCACGATACTGGTAGCTTTACTGGAGCATCGTGCAAGGAAAATGTCCAGAATGGAGGGGAGAGAGGCACCGATGATCTTTGCAGCTGTGTACATTGTCCACAGGAGGGTCTTGCGGTCTGCTGCACTAAAGTTCCCATACCAGACAGTGATGCAGCTGGTCAGCACACTCAATGGTGCCCCTGTAGAATGTGGTGAGGATGGGTGGAGGGAGACTTGCTCTTTTAAGTCGGCGCAGGAAGTGGAGCCGCTGTTGCGCCTTCTTGGAGAGTGATGTAGTGTTGGTGGTCCAGGTGAGGTCTTCTGTTATGTGCACCCCCAGGAATTTAGTGCTGCTGACTCTCTCCACAGTCGAGCTGTCGATAATCAGTGGGGGGTGGTCAACAGAGTTTCTCCTGAAGTCCATCACAACCTCCTTTGTCTTACTCACATTGAGGGACAGGTTGTTTGCCCCACACCATTCAACCAGTTGTGCCACTTCCTTTCTGTAGGGTGTTTCATGTGCGGGAAGAACATACAACAGTTTTGTCATCAGCAACTTGATGATGTTGGCCCCGTTTGGGTTGTGGTTGGAGCAGTGCAGTTGTGGGGCAGCAGCGTGAAGATCAGTGGGCTGAACACAACCTTGTGGGGTACCTGTGCTCAGTGGGGTAGTGCTGGAGGTGTTGTGGCTGACACGGACTGACTGAGGTTTTCCGGTTAGAAAGTCCAGGATCCAATTACAGAGGGAGGTATTTAGGCCCAGCAGGTTTAGTTTGTTGATGAGCTGTTGTGGGATTATTGTGTTGAATGCTGAGCTGAAGTCATTGAACAGCATTCTGACATAAGAGTCTTTGTTTTCTAAGTGGGTAAGAGCCAGGGGGAGGATGGAGGAAATGGCATCGTCCGTGGAGCAGTTTGATTAGGGCTGCATGATTAATCGAATGCGATTGTCATGCGCATTTTGTTTGTAAAGCCGGTTCTGTAATCAGCGGTTTTGAGCCGCTTTCACATTGAGCAGCATTAACTACACAGAGCCGTTGTTCACTGACGAGCAGCGCAAAAAATCGTGCGAATATGAACGTGGTTTTGCGCAGCTCGTCAGTGAACAACGGATCTGTGTAGTTAATGCTGCTCAATGTGAAAGCCTGCAGGGGATGGAGATTTACCGCTGATTACAGAACCGGCTAAATATTGCATGCGATTTATCATGCAGCCTCGTTGGATGGTATGTAAACTGGAGAGGGTCAAGTGTGTTGGGGAGATTGGATTTGATATGGTGCATGACTAACCTCTCATCCTAACTGTCATCTTATTCTGTCGTCTTGTTCTGTCGTCCTTACTGTCGTCTTGTTCTGTTGTCTTTACTGTCGTCTTGTTCTGTCGTTCTAACTGTCATCTTATTCTGCTGTGCTTAATGTCGTCTTGTTCTGTCATCATAACCAAAAATCAGCGGCGGTAAAGTTAGTTTCATATTTTATATTCGACTAGGCTGCTTTAGGGACCGTCTGCAAATTTACCTCACAGTACACAAAGAAGTCTAATAATTAATTCAAATAATGTTTTAGAAAAAAAAAAAAATACTGTAATCACAAAAAAGGCTTTCATGTTCCAAAGGTTTGTAGTATGTGTCTAGATACTGACATGTGATATTTGGCCAGTGTCTCTTCGTCATATAGGCCTATGTACGGTACACAATTATTTTCATAAAAATTACTGTACGCAAAGTTTTTTTGTAGGTTGTATTACATTTGCAGTTACAAGACTGACTTGTGATTTGTGAAATTTTGCTCATACCTCCTTTACTGTATGTACAGTACACAAATATTTTTTGAAAAAAATATAGTAATTTATCAATAGTTTTTTTTTATGTTCCAAAGGTTGTAGTACATTCCTAGTTATGAGACTGGCTTACTACTGGTGATATTTTGTCAATATCTCCTTTACTGTATGTGCAGTACACAAATACATATACATGTAATTTATCAAAAGGGTTTGTTTATGTTACAAATGTTGTAGTACACTCTTAGTTACAAGACTGACTTACTACAAGTGAACGTTTGCCAATATCTCCCTTACTGTATGTACAGTACACAAATATTCTTAGAAAAAAAATACTGTAATTTACCAAAAGGGTTTGTTCATGTTTTAATGCTTGTAATACAGTCCTAGTTACAAGACTGACTTACTACAGGTAAGATTTTCCAATATCTCTTTTACTGTATGTACAGTGCACAAATCTTTTTAGAAAAAAGGTTGTAGTGTTTTCTTATTTACAAGACCGACTTACTACAGGTGAAATTTTGGCAATAACACCCTTACTGTATGTACAGCACACAAATATTTAAAAAAAACCACGTATTCACCAAGAGGTTTGATTCATGTTCCAAGGTTGTATTATATTAGTGAGTGTTGCCCACTAGTAATTACTAAATAGGTTTTTGTTTTGTTTCATGTCTCCAAAGGTTGTACTACAGCTAATTGTTATTGAAAATTAATTGTGTAACTGATACACATATAGGCCGGGAGGTATGGCAAAATCTCCATGTAGGTAAGCATCTGTATTAGGAAACTAATAAAACCTTTGGAACATGAACAAACCGTTTTGGTAAATTACAGTAGTTTTTTTCTAAGAATATTTGTGTACTGTATGTACAGTAAGGGAGATTTTTGGCAAAATTTCACCTGTAATAAGTAAGTCTTCTACAACCTACAACCTTTGGAACATGAAGAAAAAAAATACAGTAGCCTAATTTTTCATGAAAATATTTGTGTACTGTACAGACTGTAAGGGAGATGTTGGAAGTATTGTCTAAGGCGAGACATTGGCAAAATATATTTAGTCAGTTTGCCACTAGGCATTTACTATAGTCCTGTGAACATTAATTTGAATTAATTATTGTACTTCGTTTTGTACTGTGAGGTAAATTTGCAGACGGTTCCTAAAGCAGCCTAGTCAAATATGAAACGTGAAACTAACTTTACCGCGCTGATTAACGTTATGATGACAGAACAAGACGACAGTACAGACGACAGAATAAGATGACAGTTAGAACGACACAACAGGACGACAGTTAGGACGACAGAACAAGAAGACAGTTAGGACGACAGAACAAGACGACAGTTAGGACGACAGAACAAGACGACAGTTAGGACGACAGAACAAGACGACAGTTAGGACGACAGAACAGGACGACAGTTAGGACGACAGAACAAGACGACAGTACAAGTGATAATTGATTTTTTTGTGCATACAACCGTTTTGTTTTCTTGATGCCACAGGACAGGTTGGCTCTTGCTGTTTTGAGGACTGCTTTATCTCCTGATCTGAATGCTTCGTCTCTGGTCTTTAGCAGCCCACGAACCTCTGCTGTCATCCATGGCTTTTGGTTGTCATGTGTGGTGATGTTCTTGTTGACTGTCACATCATCAATGTATTTTTTGATGTAAGCAGTCACTGTTTCAGTGTAGTCTTGCAGGTCTGTGTGGTCATGGTAGGTGGCTGCCTCTTTAAACATGTTCCAGTCTGTGTCCTGGAAGCAGTTCTGTAGTGCTGAGGTAGCATCGTCTGGCCATACTGTGATCTGATTTTGGACCGGTTTGGCAAGTTTGAGAAGTGGTCTGTATGCTGGAATTAGCATAATAGAGATGTGGTCTGAGTACCCGAGATGGGGGCGGGGTGTAGCTTTGATGTACGCGTGTCCATGAGAGAGTGACGTTCCAACAGATGACATAGGACAGGAAAACTATCCCTTTAATTCCAGACAATATTAAGGTTAAATTTGTGATGTGGCCAAAGCTTTTTCTTTAAACTGAACTTAAAGCTGCAGTCCATAAGTTTTACCTCTTTGTCACCATCTCTGTTTGAAAAAATCTGGAATTGCAGTTACTTGCGGAATTATCTAGCTTGCGTGGGTTGTGCGCCGGCACGGCTCCAGCACGGATTAATCTAATGTGTGGATGTCAGTCACTGCACCGGTGTGGATACTGCACTTTGTATTCACTGATTTTACATCCTGAAAGTATGACCCAAATAAGCGTTTTCACTGGAGAATGTCATCTAGTAACAACTGTTACTTTTGTTCTGATCAACTGAGGAAAAAAGAATTACAATAAACTGCGCTATCAATGGTGATTAAATCTAACGATCGGTTTGCTCATATCACATCAAAACGTGCCAATTCTAATTATTGTTATACTTTGTTTTCAAATTGTTGACATTAATATCAGTGTGATTAGTGTGTTATTAGTGTGACCTGTAGATTTCAGTTTCTGTACAGTCTAATCTCTAATTGTCCTACCATTCGAATTTCACATTAAGAAATTATTTTAACCCAAACGCAAAATGAAAGTTCCTTACAACTGTCTATTTGAAATCAATTATTTTTATTACTTAGCTGCTGTGAGACAAGGCGATAAATGTACGTCACCTGCAGCATCCTCATGTGCGATATAGCATACTAGCCGGGACAACTTATTTATGCTTACAGACTAGGGATGGGAAGATTCCACGATTCGCTCGGTGCATCGGCATAAAAAGTTAACGATGTGATGCATCGGTTTAAAAACCAGAAAGAAAGGTTGCATGGCTAGAAACTGTAAAAAAAAAAAAAGTCAAAGTCTAACAAAAAGTTAAAACAGAATAGTATGTGAGAGTGGGGATAGCAATTGTGTTCCTGTTGGTCAGTAGAGGAGCTTAGCTTAGCCTGACAGTTAGCCTGCTTCAGACCAGGTTAGTTTCCCAGCATAAGTTGCCACATGCAGTGACTGAGCTTGAGCTATGGTAAATTTGCTTTCAGAGACCAAATCAAGTGACAATAAGTCAGAATTATTGAAATAAGCCTGGCTTATTTGGTTAACATGTTTTATGAAACAGGCCTCGAGGCATTAAAAGTGATCATATTTTCTCCATTGCATCGTATTGCATGGAATCGCATTGTGTTGAATCGAATCGAAATCAGATTGCACTGCATCGTAATAGGGGTGAATCGTAAGCATTGCATTGGTAGCTGCTTCATCTGTATCTTTAATGTATCGTATCGTTGCCTATGCATCGAGATGCGTATCGTATCGGCCTCAGTAATGAGATGCACATCCTTAGTACCTAGTGCACAAGTTCCATTGACCATTTTAAGACAATAAGTACACTGAAAGAAGTGCCAAACATATTCACCTTCTTTATTCCACAAAATTCATACAGGTTGAAAAGACATGAGGGTGAGTAAATAATGAAAGAGAAGTCTGTCATTTCCTTCTTTTTCTTTTAATGGTTTAGGGCAACTCTGCATGATAAAAAAAAACGAATTTGCTTTGCTTTGTTTCTTGTACCATTTAAAGGGTGAAACTCGCCTGTCTCACACCTTGTTTGTGTTCAGCAGAAAAGCAGCTCATTAGGAATCAGTTTGCCTTTGATATGAATAAGGACTCACAGCTGATTCACTCACAGTGTCTACGATGCATCTGAATATCCCCCACTATGGCTGAGTGTCACAGTGAGTTTATTTCTTTGTTTCAGCATTGACTTTTGCATCAGCGTCGCAGTGTGACTCTTTTGGATTCATTCTTTATTATCAACAAATGCTGTGTCTATAATTGACAAGGCTTCTAATGCAGAAAGAGGGAAATGTTTTCTTTGATGCATGATGCTGTGATGATTCCATCATCTCTACTGATTCATTACTTTAACTCTCCTCTGCAACAATGCAATTGAATTACACAGTCAATATTGCTAGTCTTTTGTGTGCGACACACAACATATGAGAGACCTATGACCATCCATTAATTTTCATTTAAGAGAACAATTGGCGCTCATTTGTAACGACTCTTGGGTGTTTGACATATTCTAGCAGCTGGCAAAATCATCACTGTGGCTTGTAAGTTATGGTCGAATCCAACACATGGAAGAAAATAGAGATTTATTTTGAATTTTTTGAAAAGAAAATTATACTTTTATTCGGCAAGGACACATTCAATTTATCAAAAGTGACAGAGACATTTATAATGTTATACAAATTTCTATTTTGAGTTGAGTAAATGCTGTTCTTTTGAACTTTATTCATCAAAGAATAGAAAAATATGAAGACGTTTTTTGAGTACCAAATCAGCATAATAAAATTATTTCTGAAGGATGTGACAATGGAGCGAAGTAATGGTGCCTTAAATATATTCAGTAGTTTACCGTATTAACAGCCTTGTACAAACACAAAATATACCGATCCTAAACTTTTGAACAGTAGTGTATATTGACATTAAATTAATGATATCCCTTGCTTTAAAGTGAAACTCTTAATTAGGCAGTATTTTGAAGTGAAATTGAGGTAAAAAGATCCTGCCAGTTGAAAAAAAAAACTTTATTGCTCTAAGGAGGTGAGTGATAGCGGAACATAAAACTGGGTCCAGCTGGAACAGATGGAAGCTTGGTGACTGTAAAACCCAAAATGTCCACAGAAGCTTTTCATTGGTGACTTATGAAAGCAATCTGTCAAAACAAGTGCGATGTTAGCTAAATAATATGCTAATGAGACCAGGCTGTCAAGCCACAAATCAAGTTTAAAATGTCAGTTGTTTTGGAGAGATAGTGGTTGTTTGTTCAAAGACAGCATGTCTGAAATTGACCTGGAAGAGGGACCAGCAAGATAATGGTGTGCTGTCTGTGCTCATCTTTGCCAGATCATCATTTCCAGAGTAGTGTCCAGCCAAAAGCTGTAGAAGTTTCCACCTTTTTTATATAGATAATGTCATAAACTTAGGTGGTTGGAAGATGACTTTAGGAAAGAAATCCCTATTCTCACCAATGCAAATAATAATAATAATAATAATAATACATAATAATAATAATAATAATATTGTGAAATCTTACTACAATTTAAAATAACTATTTTCCATTTTAATATATTATAAAAAGTAATTTACTGTTGTAATTTACTCCAGTCTTCAGTGTCACACGATACTTCAGCAATCATTTTAATATGCTGATTTGCTGATGCTCAAGAAATATTTTTTTTATCAATGTTGAAAACAGTTGTGCTGTGCTTGTTGAACCTGCGATACATGTTTTTCACATTCTTTGATAAACAGCTGCAAAAGAAAATTTATTTGAAATAGAAATGTTTTGTAACATTATAAAAGTCTTTGTCACTTTTGATAATTTTAATGCATTCTTGCTGAATAAAAGTAATAAAAAAAAGTTTAAAGTTTCTTCAAAACATCAACAATCACCATTCATTTTGTGGTGGAAATTACACTTTAAACAGTTTTGGAATAAAATACCAGAATAATTTGTCTTACTAATGTTAATTTCATAGCTAGCATTTTATAAATCCAATATAACTCTGGGACAAGAGTAAAACAATTAAATCTATGCATCCATTTGAAGTCATTTAAATAAGAAAAAAATAAATAAAAATAGTGATCGCAATTCTAATTCCAGACAATGTGTCCTTTTGTATAACAAAATGTAATTTTATCTTCAGTCTTGAAATGTATTAGTTTTATTAAAAATAAATCCCTGGCTGGGACACAACTGTGCATGCAGTTGAAGAAACACCCATGAATCATGTTCATACAAAACGTTTGTTTAAACAAGCGATCACAGTGAAATGACTAACTATGCTAATTAAGCATAATATGACTTTGATTATAAACAGTACAGACAGATACTGCACATACGTATGTACCCTATGTTGGTGTGTAAAGCAACTTATCTGAGGTACATATAGTACAGAAAGAGTAGAGCGAGCGAGTTGATGTTAACTTAGTGGATTATATTAAAAAAGCAGACTGTTGCAGTCCACAAAGGTAAGAAAGGGCAACACCACATGACATTTGAAGATGGAATTATTATAGATGTTTACATGCCAGGTGTCAGTGGTGTCACAGATTGGCATTCTAGTGTGCTCAGCATGGCTCCTATGCAGTAAACAGACTTCAAAGGGCTGCTACTGTGCTCACACGCTAGCTGGGCTGAATAGGTGCCTTCACTGTCTGAGCCCTTCACACACATCACACAGAGACTTCATTCAGCAGGACTGACGCTCTGTGCACAGCCGGACACCAGGGTGAAAATTACACCCTTAAAAAGAACAACTTCATTCAATAATGTCAGATTTCTCTCTTTCCCTGTCTCTTGCTCTTTATCTGTGTTGTTCTGTCCTCGTTTCTCTCTCTCAATGACATATGTAGCTCTATATATTCAGATAAATGCTAACTTTATGTACTCCTAATGCTGTTTCTAGTCCGTGTAGGGAAATCATGCTACTATTCACAGATAACTAATATTGATATGCTATAGGCTGTGATGGTACAGAGAGCAAAATGCCCTATACAGTTGGGTACGGAAAGTATTCAGACCCCCTTCAATTTTTCACTCTGTTATATTGCAGCCATTTGCTAAAATCATTTAAGTTAATTTTTTTTCCTCATTAATGTACACACAGCACCCCATATTGACAGAAAAACAGAATTTTTGACATTTTTGCAGATTATTAAAAAAGAAAAACTGAAATATCACTGCTGTCTAAGTATTCAGACCCTCTGCTGTGACACTCATATATTTAACTAGGTGCTGTTTCATTGCTTCTGATCATCCTTGAGATGGTTCTATACCTTCATTTGAGTCCAGCTGTGTTTGATGATACTGATTGGACTTGATTAGGAAAGCCACACACTGTCTATATAAGACCTTACAGCTCACAGTGCATGGCAGAGCAAATGAGAATCATGAGGTCAAAGGAACTGCCTGAAGAGCTCAGAGACAGAATTGTGGCAAGGCACAGATCTGGCCAAGGTTACAAAAAAATTTCTGCTGCACTTAACGTTCCTAAGAGCACAGTGGCCTCCATAATCATTAAATGGAAGATGTTTGGGACGACCAGACCCTTCCTAGAGCTGGCCGTCCGGCAAACTGAGCTATCGGGGGAGAAGAGCCTTGGTGAGAGAGGTAAAGAGAACCCAAAGATCACTGTGGCTGAGATCCAGAGATGCAGTCGGAAGATGGGAGAAAGTTGACATTGAAAGTCAACCATCACTGCAGCCCTCAACCAGTCAGGGCTTTATGGCAGAGTGACCCGACAGAAGCCTCTCCTCAGTGCAAGACACATGAAAGTTTGCTAAAAAACACCTGAAGGACTACAAGATGGTGAGAAATAAGATTATCTGGTCTGATGAACCTCAATTCTAAGCATAATTTTTGAAGGAAACCAGGCACTGCTCATCATCTGGCCAATACCATCCCTACAGTGAAGCATTGTGGTGGCAGCATCATGCTGTGGGGGGTTTTTCAGCTGCAGGGACAGGACGATGGTTGCAATCGAGGGAAAGTGAATGCTGGCCAAGTACAGGATATCCGGGCGAAACCTTCTCAGAGTGACTTCAGGACCTCGGACTGGGCCGAAGGTTTACCTTCAACAAGACAATGACCATAAGCACACAGCTAAAATAACGAAGGAGTGTTTTCACAACAACTCTGTGACTGTTCTTGATTGGTCCAGCCAGAGTCCTGACTTAAACCCAATTGAGCATCTGGAGAGACCTAAAAATGGCTGTCCACCAACGTTACCATCCAACCTGACAGCACTGGAGAGGATCTGCAGGAGGAATGGCAGAGGATCCCCAAATCCAGGTGTGAAAAAAACTTGTTGCTCTTTCCCAAAAAGACTCATGGCTGTATAGATCAAAAGGGTGCTTCTACTACAATACTGAGCAAAGGGTCTGAATACTTAGGACAATGTGATATTTCAGTTTTTCTTTTTAATAAATCTGCAAAAATGTCAACAATTCTGTGTTTTTCTGTCAATATGGTGTGCGGTGTGTACATTAATGAGGAAAAAAAAATTAACTTAATTGATTTTAGCAAATGGCTGCAATATACAAAGAGTGAAAAATTTAAGGGGGTTGAATACTTTCCGTACCCAATGTATATATACTGTATTGGGGTCTGGAAGATTTTTTAAATGTTTGTGAAACTGTTTGAAACTCTCTTATGTTCCCAAAGCGCAGTTATTTGATGAAAAAATACAGTTGAAAAACGTAATATTGTAAATCACCCCCCCCCCCCATTCTAATAGTTTTTTTTTTATTATATTTTCATTTTATTTTGTTATAAAGCTGATTTTTCTGCAGCCATCCTTTGCAATATGTTGAAACATTTATTATTGTAAATGTTGAGAACAGAAAAAGAAAAAAAAGAAAACATTTTGGGGAAACCAAATATACATACGTGTTTAAAAGTTTGGGATCAGTAAGTTTTTTAATGTTTTTTAAAGAAGTCTTCTGCTCACCAAGCCTGCATTTATTTGATCAAGAATACAGAAAACATTTGATTGTTGTTAAATATTAATTTAAAATAATAGTTTTCTATTTTAATATACTTTAAAATCTATTTATTTCTGTGATGGCAAAGCTGATATTTTTCATTACTCCAGTCTTCAGTGTCACACTGATCCTACAGAAATCTTTCTAATATGCTGATTTATTGTCAATGTTGGAAACAGCTGTGCTGCTTAATATTTATGTAGAAACCATGATAAAAAAAAAAAGCAGGATTCTTTAGTCTTTGGTAATAATATACAACACAGTTCACAAGTTGGGGTCAGGGCTGTCTTTCTTTCTTTCTTTCTTTCTATTACGAATCCTGTCCATGGACTTCTGTCCGATCGCCACCAGAGGTCACTCGTCCATCACATTGACTCTCACACTACACAGACTGTTACACGTCACCACAGACTACATTTCCCATCATCTATTGCACTGATTACACACAGCTGTAACCAATCACACACACATTTGCTGTGTCCCAATTCAAAGACCGCATCCTTCGAAGGACGCTCTGAGTCTAACCTTCGCAGAATTTCCTGATTGCGCCAGCAGGTGTTCCCGATAAATGCTCCTGTCACGTGGCAATGGTGCCAGAAGACAGCTGCCATCCTGAGATTTGTTAATGAAACTGAAAATAACTATGGAGCCTGAATTGTTAGTTTTTTTTACTGTATTTATTATACCTTATACTGGAGGAAATGTTGGTGATGGTTCACCCCCGGCACCGCCAGGTGGTGTATTTCAGGCTTAGCCAAGACAATGCAGGTATCTTAGGGATCCCAAGTTCAGAAAAGTAGGCCTATATATATATAAAAGTGTTTGACACTTTTTTTTATTTGTCATTTTGTGTTTCAAGAGTGAGGTCCAGGGTTAAGAAGCTATTAGTTATTGAAATGTAAAAAAAATGTTTCTCTATTTTGCAATAGTAAAAGACGGCTTCCCTTATTGATCACGTCTCAGGTAGATTGCATGTTTTCTTGCGCAGCTGGATGTTGGACTCGTGAAAAATAATCACGTTGTTTGTATTTGCCAAAACAGATTTACTGAATTCAAAACACGGACAGAATTGGCGTTAGCGCGAGCACCGCTTGCTGTGAGGCGGAAGCGACCAGCCGGCAGAGGATGTTAGGACAGTGGAAATATGCACTCAAACACTCTGGAGACCATCCCAGATGATATCCCACTGGCAGAGCCCGTACCAGGCTTTCTATTGTGGCAGCCCATCCAGATTCAGTAGCACCACCTCATCTGAATGAAAGTGTAATAATTGTTTTTCTTAAGCTATGTATGTATATTTAATTTTTGTTGTTTTTTCTGATGTTGAATTGAAGCAAATTTCTGTCATTTAGAAATTATAAGTTAAAAATAAACAATGTTTATAATTATTTCTTGTCTTTTATTTACAAGTTTCAACTTATAATACAAAAAATAAAACAAACAAATGCACAGGAAATTACTTCATTACAAACTAACTAATCAAAAGTACAAAAGAAATGTACAGAAACAACTTCCTTCTTTTTTAAGGTTCCAGCAGCCCCATGTCCTAAAACAAGACAAAAGGAAAGACTTATGAAAATTATTAAGACAGGACTGCAAAATATGAGACAGCAGGACATGCATACAAAATACTCCAGAAATCATGTTTCTGGATCATCAAATTTGCTTAGAACGTTTGCGGACATATCTTGCATGACAGCGCTAAAATAATAACAATAATAATAATAAAAAAAAATCCAAGCTATTTCAGTAAATGCACACAAATACTGTACATTTATAGAACTAAGTGTATTTTGTCGGCCGCCGCCACAGAACCGTCACCCAACTTTGTTTGATAAAAACCCCGGTTTCACTCCCGTACGCTTGAATCTGGGATAGGTAGGTGCGAAGGGAGATCATCGGGATTGTATCCTTAATTTGTCGTAGAGATAACGGCCGAGGAACATTGAAGTAGCGTTTGAATTGGGACAGCCTTCGTCGCGCCGTCATGACACAATCATCCTTCAAATGCAGCCTTCGGAGGATGCATCTTGAATTGGGATGGTCTTCGTCGCGCCGCCGTGACACAATCAGCCTTCAAATGCAGTCTTCATAGGATGCGGTGTTTGAATTGGGACACAGCTATTATTACACTCACTCAGACTCACTCAAACTGCCGAGTATTGTTTAAGCATTTATGCTGTTTAGCGTAGCTACTTTATGGAGCCAGTTCCCTGTCCTTGTTTAAGTTTCTAGTTCTAGTTTCCTTAGTCCAGTCAAAGTCTTGCCTTGCCTGATTTCTGATCCTCTGCCTGTGTATCTTGGATTAACCCTTTGCCTTGGTGTTTTGGACTGTGTTTGCACCTCGCCTGGACTATTGCTAATTTTATTGGATTACCCCTCTTGTCAAACCCTTTGGATTATGTTCAACGTTGATTAACCTATGCCTGTTTATCGGATTACTCTTGTGTCTTGCCCTCAATACCTATTGCCATTGTCTGACCCTAGCCTGTTTCTGACCATTCTAATGAATAAAGCTTTGCAAATGGATCTGCACGTCTCTCGTCCCTGTCGCCTTGTTACACTTTATTCCTTCCTTTCTTTCTTGAAATAAATTAATATTTTTGCTGAGCAAGGGTGTTAAATTGATAAAAAGTGATAGTAAAGACTTCGAAAATTTTTTATTTTGAATAAATGCTGTTTTTAAAAAACTTTTTAGTCAAAAAAACATTACAAATCTAACGGATCCCAAACTTTTCAATGGCCCTTTTTTAAAGAATAGAAAGTTCAAAATATCAACACTTGTTTGACATAGAAATATCATAGAAACATTACTCTTCCATACTGTTTTTTATTATTATTAATAAGATTATTAATGGTATCTTAGTTAATGAAATATTTTGTATACTATATCATGTAATTATTTTTTATTGTCAGCCCTACATTATATTAGATTTTTACAAACATATATAACAAAATAAATAACAAAAATATAAAAAAAGACCTATTTACACTACACTGACAGACGCAGACTAATGGCAACAGATTCATTCACTGAGTTTTGTCGGATCAGTGTGTTGTCCCTGTTGGTGTCTGTTGGCATTGGTCAGTGCTTATTTTCACCAATTAAATATGTTTAATTGGAATTTGCCGGGTCTTGGAACGTCTTAGAAGTGACATCGCTAGGATTGGTGCAATGAATTGGCCTTAACTGATAAAGATGAAGGAACTAAGAGACAACAGGTGGCGTTTTGTAGTATAAGCAGTGCAAGTAATGTAGTAGAGGGGGAGGGGCTATCAGACCGATTATGAATGACAAAATTACCTTGTATGAGTATATAAGGTTATAATATTCATTTTGGGTAAACTATACGGTCTAGTCCTCGAATCCTTCAGACAATTCAACTAGTCGTTTTGGACATTTGGAGAAGTGACATCATGATAAAATGTGGCATCATGATAAAACCTTGAAAGATTTTTACAGCTGAACAACCATTTAACACATTTGACCGAACTAGTATAACATTTCTTTCATCTGACACATGCCAAGGGAGAGACAATTTACAAACATACCCAGAGGCCATGTACTAAATTCAGTTCAGCTTGTATACCAATCACCCCGCCTAACCCCACACCCGCCGAAAATTTCCTTCCCCATCCACACTTCTTTAATATTTAATCAAGACAACAGATTCACAAATGATGTTAGAGAGAATGCATGCTAGATCATATTCTCTCATCCAGTGTCTCGTCCTTTGCTTGCTATCAATTACAACTTTGACTCCCCAACTAAGTCATTTGCACTAGATTGGTAATTTGATTTCAGGAGCTCTCTCACTTGATTTCCCTTTGCCATTAATTTAATTTCATAGGCCCCCATCAGCAGATAGCACATGCTGAGACACCTATCTCCCAGAGCTAATCTCAGCGGCCTGGATTAAATTTGAGAGCTTCTTTCCTCTGTCACCATGGCATTATGAGCGCCTTGTCATTCATCCTGACGATTCTACAAGGTTTGGCCTTTGAATACTCTGTTAATGAGTTATTTTGATTATTTTATTTACTATTAACTACATTAATACCTGATTTTAGGTGTATATATTGCAATGTACTGTTCATTAAATAGTAAGTTATATTACATTACATTTACATTTAGTCATTTAGCAGACGCTTTTATCCAAAGCAACTTACAAATGAGGACAATGGAAGCAATCAAAATCAACAAAAGAGCAATGATATGCAAGTCTCAGTTAGCTAAAAGTAGTAACGTAGCAGTTTTTTTTTTATTATATAATAAATAGAAAGAAAACAGATAGAATAGAAAAAGTATAGAGCAAGCTAGTGTTAGAGGCCTTTTTTGTTTTTTGTTAATTGTATAATAAATAAAGGAAACAAGTAGATAGTATACAAAAAAGAATAGAGAAGCTAGTGTTAGTTTGTATTTTTTAAAGAAAACAAGCAGTTATTAAATAAATAGAGTGCAAGTCTAAAAAGTGCAAGTTTTTTTTAATAAAGAATATAATCAGAATAGAGAGTGCTAGAGTTAGAGGATCAAAAAAAGATGGAAGAGATGTGTTTTAGCCGATTCTTGAAGATGGCTAAGGATCCAGCTGCTCGGATTGAGTTGGGCAGGTCAATCCACCAGGAGGGAACAGTTAATGAAAAAGTATGTGAAAGTGATTTTGTGCCTCTTTGGATGGCACAATAAAGCAACATTCACTTGCAGAACACAAGCTTCTAGAAGGCACATAACTCTGAAGTAATGAATTTAGGTAAAGGGTGCAGAGCCAGTGGTGGTTTTTTAGGCAAACATTAATGCCTTGAATTTAAAGCGAGCAGCTACTGGTACCCAGTGCAAATTGATGAACAGAGGTGTGACGTGCATTTTTTTTGGCTCATTAAAAATGTATCTTGCTGCTGTGTTCTGGATTAATTGTAGAGGTTTGATATTAGTGGCTGGAAGACCTGCCAAGAGAGAATTGCAATAGTCCAGCCTGGACAGAACAAGCGCTTGAACAAGGAGTTATGTTGCATGTTCTGAAAGAAAGGGCCTGATCTTCCTAATGTTGTGTAAAGCAAATCTGCAGGATCGGGCAGTTTTAGCAATGCAGTCTGAGAAAGTCAGCTTATCATCAAACACAACTCCAAGGTTTCTAGCTGTTTATGAAGGAGTTATGGATGATGAGCCTAACTGGATGGTGAAATATTGATAAAGTCATGGGTTTGCTGAAACCACAAGCAGTTATGTCTTAGCCAGGTTGAGTTGAAGGTGATGGTCCTTCATACAGCAAGAAATGTCTGTTAGATATGCTGAGATGCGAGCAGCTATCGTCGGATCATTAGGATGGAATGAGAGGTAGAGTTTGAGTGTCATCAGCATAGCAGTGAAATGTAAAGTAATTTTTCTGAATGACAGAACCTAGTGATGCTTTGTAGACAGAGAAGAGAAGTGGTCCAGTTACTGAGCCCTGAGGCACCCCAGTAGCAGGATGTTGCTACTTGGACACCTCACCTCTCCAAGATACCTTGAAGGACCTATCTGAGAGGTAAGACTCAAACCACTGGAGTGCGGTTCCTGAGATGCCCTTTGCCAATAGGATTGACAGAAGGATCTGGTGGTTAACCATGTCAAAAACAGCAGACAAATCCAGCAAGATAAGTATTGAAGATTTGGAATACGCTCTTGCCAGTCTTAGGGCTTCAAAAACTGAGAGCAAGGCAGTCTCGGTCAAATGTCCACTTCTGAAACCAGACTGGTTGCTGTCCAGGAAGTTGTTCTGTGTGAGAAAGGCAGAGACTTGGTTGAACACAGCTCGTTCAAGTGTTTTTGCAATGAAAGGAATAAGGCAAACCGGTCTGTAGTTCTCTAAAAGAGATGGGTTAAGGGTGGGTTTCTTAAGTAGTGGGGTTATACGAGCCTGTCTAAATGATGAGGGAAAAACACCAGTGTGAAGGGATACGTTAACGATGTGAGTGAGTGCAGGTAAAACGGCAAGAGAAATGGTTTGAAGGAGATGAGATGGAATACGATCAAGCAGACAAGTAGTAGGATGATTAAAACGGATGAGTTTGGAGACTTCTGCTTCAGAGAGTGAAGAGAAGGATGTGAACGAGTGTATGTTTGATGGTAAGATGTGCTTAACAGATTGTGGTGTGGAAAATTTTGCACTGATGTTTTTAATTTTGTTAATGAAAAACGTGGCAAAGTCATCAGCTATTAGAGTTGATGCAAGAGGGGAGGAGGAGGACAAAGGAGCGAGGAAAATATTTTAAAGAGAATGCTAGAGTTAGACAAATTGTTAATTTCGGTTTATGATAGTCTCCTTTTAGGCTGAGACATTAGCAGAGCCTTCGGAAGAGAGGAGTGAACCTGGATAGACATTAAAGTTAGGATTTTTTGATTTGCGCAACTACCCATCAGCAGCCAGAGCTTAGAACGCTGTCGCAGGAGAACATCACGACAGGCAAGGGGAAGAAGGGGTGGATAGAGGGTCGCCTGGAAGAACACGGCGGCAGTCAGTGTCTAACACAACGATGTAGTGAGTGAGTAGAAAAAGTGTAGCGAATCAGCTCATGGGAAATATGAATAATTATCCATAACTAGTTATAATTAACTATTCGTATTTTAGATCTGCTGTAGATATTTACTTGACCTCTCAGGGTCAAATGTCTGTCAATTCTAAGAACGTTTACATTTCCATTTGCATAGTCAGCAGATCTACGCCGGAAGGAAACATCAGATCTCTTAGTTCAAACACACTTTGTAACAAAGGTGCAACATGATACTAATGTATTCAATATAAGATAAGTTTGAACTTGCATGTCTCGTCTGTCTAAAGAAAGGCTTGATTGCCCAGTCCAAGGTTCAAGTTGCTCTTTGCTGAAGTTGGTTGATGAAAATAACCAGTTTTGAGTCAGAGAATATTGGTGAAATGAAAAAGTCAAGGCCGAAGCCTGACACGAACTTAAGGTGTCCTGGAGCATTGTAGCTCACACGTTCATCTTCTCAAAATTCAACCAAACCACCGACCCCAGGGCGCGTCCACGGCGTCGTGGGCATTTAAGGGTCACGCCCCTCAAGTGGGCTCTGGCCAATGAAAAGGCGGATCCCAAGTGGGGGTTTGGAGATAGGGGAGTTTTTATGACCCTTGTGTGGGAAGCCTGAGTACTTTGATATGGAACTTGCATCCGAAATTACTAAAGTTCCTCAGGAACTAATATCTTGCTCTGTACACATATAATATACACGCTGTTTAGATCTAGAAGGTGAGTTCATAGATATAACCTGTAGGATTACATATAGGTAAAGAGATGACAGAATGCGTGGCTTCCATCATAAGCCTGCATTAACAACAGTCTCACCAATGAAACAGACAATATACAAGACTAGCATAATACCCCAATGCCCTGTACGGATATGTGTGTTCATTACAGCCAGTTTTGGAATTATGGAATTAAAGTTCTGAATTATTAGGTTAGAAAAAAAAAGTCAATTTCTACTGTGCGTTGTGTCTCTTCCTACGGAGAGTGTAGTGAGAGGGGTAATTCTCAACATGCCATTAGGTCGTAAAATCTATCTGGTCTAGCAAAGGTGTCAGGGTTGCCATGGTAACAAGGGTCCTGGGCCCTGTTCACAGACAAATTGGCACCCAGTATGTTTATTGGGTGGCAGGGGGGGGGGTTTTCCGCTTTTGTTTCTCCCCTCTCGCTCCCTGTGTTTATTCTACTTCTCCTGTTCTTGTATCAGTCGACTTTTCTTTTCTTTTTGCTCTCTTTCTGTGATCTGTTCTCTGTGAATATTCTGTGAATGTTTGTTAATTAAGATAATCGATTTGTTAATCAAATGAAAAATGGTGTGTCTGATTGGTCCAGACGCTACAAAAGTATCAGTAGCACTGTTAGCATCAAGAGATGCTAACTGTTTAGGGGAGGAAGTGAAGATGAAACCATAGCAGATAGCCGGGAGGGTGAGAGTGAGTGTAGGTTACGTCGAAAGATGACATGTGGAGGGGTATATGTTGTGCCATGAAACATGTTGAGGTTAAGAGTGAGGAGGAAGTGATTCAAGGTGAGCAGTGGAGTAACCAGTTCATGATTACATGACAGTGGAGCAGTGTCGTGTGTAAATAAGGTCCAGTTGGTTGCCTGATTTGTGAGTAGCCGTAGTTAACACTCACTTGAGATCAAAAGAGGCAAGCAGAGTGTGGAAGTCTGCAGCCTGAGGTTTAACTAGGTGGATGTTGAAGTCTCCAAGCAAAACTAGGGGAGTACCATCCTCAGGAAAGGCTGCGAGCAGCACACCTAATTCATCCAAGAAGTTACCTTGTGGTCCTGGGGGTCGATAAACAACTACAAAATTGATTTTAAGAGTGTTGGTAATAGTAACTGAATGAGATTCAAAGTAGCTGTTGATACCCAAAGATGGTAAAGGATTACTTTTCCAATTATTAGAGATAAGCAGACCAGTACCTCCAACTCTTCCAGTCAGACGGGTAGTGTGGGAAAATGAGAAATAATTGGAGAGTGCTGCAGGAGTAGCAGTGTCCTCTGGTTTGAGCCACGTCTCTGTCAGGGCCATGAGGTTTAGTCTTGAATGACTAGAAATAGATGTAATGAAATCTGCTTTGTTTACTGCAGACTGACAATTCCAGAGACCAATAGAAAAAGAAAGTAGTGTATTAGCAGACATAGGCAATGTGCGCAGGATCGCGCTGCCGATAGTTTGTGTATGCGGGGTTGCGAGTCTTAGTGGTTAATAGTAGAGTGGGCTAGGAAACACATAGTAAGAGTTGGTCATAAAAACTGAAACAGACTGAAGAAGGTGTAGAAAAAAGAATGAATCAAAGCTATACTTACTGAATGTCCCTTGCCGGTGTCCCTGCACAGTGGAGTCGCACGGTAGAGTTGATGGTCTTTACACTCTTCAGTCTTCACACGAGGGCTGCCGCGGTATACTAACCTTTTTTTATACCCATTTGACAAAACGGAAATTGAATTCAGCTGAACACACTTGAATGTTTATTACAACAAAGGGCTAAGCAAGCTCACGACACTGACAAGGTATGCGATACAGTATGAGACCAAACGAGACTTCAGCAACATCTCGCCGAAAAAATACACAAGCGTTTCCTAGCAGCGACAACTGTGCTAAACACTTGCTAGACAAGAAATAAATACTTACGAGCTGCTTCAAACTTCGGCTGATTGACTGCTTCTCTCAAAGAGTATTTCTTTACACTGTCTTTTGCTAGCGCTTGAACACACTTTACTGTTCATCACAACAAAGGGCTGAGAAAGCGTACAACACTGACAAGGTATGTGATACAGTACGAGACCAAACACAACTTCTGACAGAGTTCTGACTTCTTAAGTTCTGACACTTAAAAGTAATAAAAAGCAAAAGCCCATATCAAACTATTTAAAAAAAAGGAAAAACTATATGCCTACCTCTAACTACATAATGGAATATTAATAAGTCTGATTAAAAATGTAATCAAATGATCATTTGGGGCCACATTTAATAAACAAGGCAAATTAGCATGAGAGCGCAAATCCAAAACTGCGCCGATGGGCGTGGAAATGTCTGTGGGTGATTTACTGACAACATGCAAATTAATGAACACAGACGCAACATCACATTTACATATTGACCAATGCAATATACCAAGCGCAGCGCAATTTAGCGTAGTCACAAATAAAGAATAAAGAAATAAAGAAGCAATGTATGATGACCAATAATTAATCTTGGTCCTTTCCACACGCCTTTAATCCCAGCGGTGGCGAACTCCGGTCCTGGAGAGCCGCAGCCCTGCAGAGTACAGCTCCAACCCTAATTAAAACTCACCTGCCTAGTAACCCTTCAGACCTTGATTAGCTTGATCAAGTGTGTTTGATTAGGTGTTGAAGCAAAACTCTGCAGGGCTGCGGCTCTCCAGGACCGACATTTGCCACCTCTGCTTTCTCGTTTAAAATCTTTAAATTAAAAATGAAATATTCTGGTATTTATTTATTTATTTACAAATGCATTTGATGGACATCTTTGGCCATTGCGTCACATCTCTGTGACATCTGTTTTTTCTCGCAACATACCTGTGATACTGTTTTCTCGCAACATACATGTGAAGTAATTTTTCAGCATATTACTACATTTTTCTGTATATTAATACATTAATAGAAATTTTACTCAAATTATATACTACTAATACATCTAATTTACAACCGTTAATCATTTAAAATCATTAACTTAAAATTGAAACATTCTGCAAATTTGTATATTGTTGGCCTATTTGCATTTTTTGATTGATTGATTGATTTAGGCAGGCATATGCATTTGATGGACATCTTTGGCCATTGCGTCACATCTCTGTGACGTCTGTTTTTTTCTTGCAACATACTTGTGATACTAAGTTATTTTTCAGCATTTTATTTACTATTAACTACATTAATACCTGCTTTTATTTGTATGGACATTTTGCCCATTAGTTTCATGTTTTTTTTTTTTCTCTAGCAAATTGTAAAATTAATTCAGCGTTTTATGATTTTATAGTGTTTTAAGGTAAAGTCAATCAGTTAAACTAGCATTCATTTATAGGACTATTCTGTGAGCATTACTCCACATACTTAATATTCATTAGCCAGGCTGATAATGTTTATAAGGTGTTTCCCTCCATTTTCAGATTGTTCCTATATGCACCTAAATTTAAACTGAACATTGAACATTATTGAATATTGGTATACTTTATCACAGTTGTATGAAAGCATTTAGCAGCTAGCTACTATTGCATGTTTCTAAGCATATGAAAACAGTTAGTTGTTTCCAATGGACTGTTATAGGTAGATAGATTTAGCTCACTTAATTTGTTTTAATCACAAATTAAGAAACCAGTAGTTCCCTTTAGGCAGGCTCACTGTGAGCTGCCATTCTGATGCAACAGAGCCGTTGTCACCATCTCAGCATGCTGAATAAGAATTAGTGAAGCACAGCCTGAAGGATTGATTGAACTGTAGCCACTGGAGGATGATTTGCAAGAAAAACCGAGTACATTTATCTAATGATGGGAATTAAGTGATTAGAGTCTATTTTTTAAAGCCGTTATCCTATTGTTCTCATCAAATTATTTAGAAGTCAACTTTTTTTGCTCTCCACTTGAAATTCTTCAATTGAAGTATTGCAGCGTAACATCTAAGGCAGACATGGATGTAAGAATGCGAGTTAAATTGTATTACTAAGATTTTGTAGAGTAAATTTATATATGTTGTTGCATGCACTAAAAAACCCTTACAAATGTCATAACATAACATAATGTAACATAACAACATAACATAACAACAATATCTAAACAAAATAACTTTTTTGTAGTGTGATCAGAAGGTAAAAGTTATTTCCATATTCTAGTGGTTGGGAGAAGAGTTATTGAAGCCATGGGCTTTTTTTTTATGCTAGGCAACGATTATTCGTGATTAATTGCATCCAAAATAAAAGTTTTTGTTTATATATATGTGAACTGTATATATTTATTATGTATATATAAAGACACACACATACAATATATTATATATATATAGTTAGTTATGCACCGATACCACTTTTTCCAGTACTCGCCCGATACCGATACTTTTATTTTTGGTACTTGCCGATACCAAGTACTGGATGTACCGATATTTTTATTGCATTTGTAACTTTTTTAAATATTGGGTACAGAAACCAAAAAAGTATGCATAATGTTAGTTGATTAACTTTATTTATCAAATAGATAGTCAAACCAAAAATTATTCAGACACCTTCAACATTTCTCACATTATCACAGTTTATTTGCTATAGTTTAGAAAATGGTAATAAAATATAACAAGAACTCAGAATTAAACTGTCAGAACAAATTCATCTAGATAATGTCAGATAATATTTATTGAAAGGTATGTAATGGATTACAATAAAACAAAAATTATTCATACAGCAGTCAATATTTACACAACTATCAATACTAGTAGGGCAAACCTTAGCCTAAGGACAAGCTGTAGTCTCCCTGGAGCATGTGTTTCACCAATAGGTGCATGCAAACCTCGAACTTCATTTTTTTCCCAAACACTCCGGTCTGACTACTGTTGGTCCCAAATCAGTTTTATGGTGAGTTCCACGTAGAAGAATTTTTGGGTATGAATTTATCACAGTTTACTTATTTTTGCTGTCCTCCACATACATAACTTAACTCTAGTGTCCTGCAACCCATAAACAAAATATAAAAATTTATTTGGTCTCTGACTCCTTTGGTCACTGTATATCCTTCAGTTCTTTCAACTAAATTATGGCATTCACATTGTCTTTAAAGTGTTGTTACTTTCACTATTATGATTTTTTTTTTGCTCTATGGTATCTCTCATCTTTAATTTAATAGCATAGAGCTGCTCCATTGCAGCGGCTTAATCCGCGCTTGCTGTATAAATGCAGGGGAACATCCTCAAATCCCTAACTTGATATTTAGAAATAGGAAGGCGCGCGGGCTTTTTTTCATCTGAAACGTGCTGCGATTTATATTACAAAGCCACTCTTATAATGCAGAAACACTAAAGCAAGCAAAACACGCGCAACGCGTGCATGTATTTGTACTGGTGCAGAATAGTACAGCCTGGCGCATTTAACACAGGCTGCTAGTTTCACTTTCGCCTGAAAGTCATGTATGCCTAAGATTGAAAATTAATGATGTTTATAGTGAATGCCCATATAAATTGTCTTATATTTACGATTTAGTTTTAATCCAAAGGATGCGTGCGCTAAGTGAGTGAACATCAAAGATCACACAAACAGAAATTGCCCACGCGCGCGCTCTCTCTCTGTCTCCCTACCATTAAGTAACTTGTGCATTTTTTACTTACATCTTTTTGACATATCCGACCGAACTACAAAATTTCCAGTGATGTCTGTGAGAAAGGTATATTCACTCGACAAACTCGCACATCTGCGCCGCCGCACGCTCAATCCACTAAGCCCCCATGATGATTTGCTAAACAGGCTGCACAATCAGCTACTACAGGCGAATATCGATGTTTAACATCATCTTCGTTGCATACATTACTCTATACATCCTAATCTCTAATAACATCATTTTTTGCTGTCTGTTGTCCAGTGTTTCTTTGTCTGACATTGCACTTATCATGATTGTCTGGTCATCGGAACAGTTGTTTGTTACTAAACACAGTTAGAGTAGGGTACAGAAGTACCTCTAGGGCTCCTTCCCGGTATCGGTGCATCCCTACATATATATATGTATTTACATTTATATATTTATATTAATATAATTTATACTAAATATAAATATATTTAATGTATAAACAACATAGTTTGTAATTATATACACATGTGTGTGTATTTGTTATTCGTTGCTTCACGCATGTGAGCTCGATGACGGCAAACCGCGAAGGGGTGGGGTAATCCAAAAGGTCACTCTTTTAACAAGCCAAGCAGGTCACACTGACGAACATAGGAGAAAAAATCCACAACGTAACTTAAAGAGCCAAACCAAGGAACTGAGGAAAACACAGGGTAATAAACATGGAATGTGATTAGGCCAAACCTGAAACAGGTGGAGAACTCAATCCCGACAGCCACATGTGAACAGAATAAACGATGATTCACTAAATGAGGACAGGAACTGAACCAAATAGGGGCAAACAGGAACTAAACAGAGACAAACACATGACAGATGCCCAGCACTACTTTTTTTTAAAGACCATATTGAACCTTGTTTCACTCTATCAACAAAAACAGATATAAAGACAAATTAAATGCTTACAGGTTTGTATTGACAAGAAGGTGATGACAAAATGTAACAAAAACAATTTGTTGACAAAAACAATTTAATGAATGTTTAATGCATTTAATGACTCGTTTAACAGATTCAAAAAATCATAAGAAATATTACATTGTTAATGCCATTATTCTGTCTTCTCGGTACAACTGTCTAAAAAAGGGAGCAGAACAATCGTAAGAAGTTAGTCTGCTCTAATGATGTCAGACTAGAGGAAAGTCATCTTATTTAGCCAAACTTCCAGACCTAAGAGTACATGACTGTTTTACAGACAAGCTGGATCATTGACTGCAGGCACCTCTGCCAATTTATAAGCCAGACTTCACAGAAAGACGTTCCAAGGTGCAGATAACTCTTGTACTCGCACCATTAAAGGCTAACTAAAGATAATTGCATCTGTATATACTGTGAAAGCATTCCCTTTAGCACCGAAACGAATATAGTCTTGATTGCTAAGCTAATCTGCTGTAGTATCACAACATTCCTTGGAGTCAATATGTAGGTCAGGCTAAACGCATTACAGAATCATTTGGGTGATACGGAAATGAGATACTGCACAAAGTTGTGCTGTAGAACAAATACAGTCAAATTATGAGAAAATACTTCCGTTTGTGTATAAAATGAGAAGAGAAATCGTAAATAGTGCTTGGATTTGCATTAATATTTGCTGTGTGAACGTACCATTCAGTACAATCTGATGAGATGAGAGAAAGGGATGTACCAGAGGAGGAAATAGAGAGGCCCATAATGCCACCCTCCAAAAGAAGACCCCCCAACCTCAATAAATAAAAACAGACTAAACTGCATTTGCGGCATAATAAGATGCAGTAATTAATGCCATCGATTCACATCCATAAGGATCCCGATGCGGGGAATCCGATTACTTTTTATTACATTTCAAAACTCCAAGTTAGTTTCAGGAGCCAGTAACTTGGTTAGTGTTGGGCTGAAGCGGGAATGAGACGGCTGCTGAGCTTGATTGATGAGAATGCAGCAGGCAAGCTATTAAAAAACCAGTAGCTTTCATATCCCAGACAATGGCTATAAACATATTTTGAGAGCTGCATCCAAAATGACTCCTTTGGAGAGAGAAAACACTTCATCGCTGTAAACCTGCGGTTTATGGGATGTTCAATACACGAGTTCACAATATCACCGTCTTTGCTGTCACTCATGTCAATGACAAATATATATTGTGTACGCATAAATTATTCCTGTTGGCCTCTATTATTATTTGGAGATTGGGAATGCTGAGTTCAATGCAAAATAGTTCAATGTAACAGAAGCATTATGAATGAGCTAGTGATATTTTAATTATTTACCAATCAAATGTGGTTCACATTTAATCGCTTGACAATGATACAGGTTTGTTACAGGCATTATGGGCTTTTTGTAAACAATGTGATTGTATAATTATTGGGAGGGTGCATAAATTCTGTCTGTATTGTATTATGTATGAAAGGGTGCACTGAAAAACACGGTAATGAGAGATGATGAAACAATGGAGAAAAAAAAGAACGGGAGAGAGAGGAAAATAATCAGGTTTTAATTCCAGGTGTTTTCTTTTGGTTATATAAGCTCACGTTTTCTCTTTGGAGTCTATGAGACCCCAGTGCCACTTTTTGATCATGTTGATGTAGACAGAAAAAGAATTGAAAGAGAAAAAAATATTTATTTTAAAGTAGTGCTGTCAAACGATTAATCGCATCCAAAATAAAAGTTTTTGTTTACATAATATATGTATGTGTACTGTGTTTATTTATTATGTATATACCCTAAATACACACCATACAGTATCATTTAGAAAAAAAAAAATAATATTAGTATATAATATATATTAATTATTCTACTAATTATACTTACTTATATATAGGCTTTATACCCTATTTTATTATCCATTTTATATTTATATAAAGATATGTAAGATATGAAGATAAACCATACTTGTATATACATGCATCCAGGGCCTGGGTTCTGCACTTTTAGTTTAACAAACAAGTAAACAGTACACACTCATATATTATGTAAAAAAATAAAAAATTGGGATGTGATTAATCGCGATTAATCGTTTGACAGCGCGATGTTTACTGCCCAGTATCCAGGAGAACATGCGGTTAAAGGTGGGCTCACATTAACGAACTTAGGGGCAAAAAAGTACATTGTCTGGTGTCAATGTTGTAGCAAGCATTGAAGAGGTTCACACACACAGGACACTCTTCAAGCTATGCTTCGTTGGTACATGGCAAATTACTTGACAATTTGAACCCTTTTCCTTTCATGCGATCAGAATTCAGTAACATTACAGGAAATCCTTTTCCCTCACGCAACATTACCAAGCACGTAGATTCCTAGTTTAATGACTAGATTTCTCCCGTAAAATTGGCCAAACAACGGTAAATATGGCCTTTTAAGCTGTCTGTGGGGAATCAAGCTAATCCCTGAATTTTGAACCTTTTTTGCTATTTATATAATAAAAGCAAGTCTCAGCTTTCAAATTGTCATTTTTATTATGAAATTCAAACAGTAAATGCCGTTTTGACGCTCTTATGTCAATGACGAAGTTTTGTTTTGAAATTGGCAGCACAAAGTGCAAGTGAATCATCTCTTCCTCTTAACTACAACAACAACAAAAACATGAATGAGCATCAGGAGGTATGTTGAATGATACAGTACAACTTACAGAAATGTATCAGCGTTCATGTAATCACCCAGTGTTTCAACTACAGGAAAAGGCAATAAAACAGCTCATTGTGAACATATCACGTGACATTACATTTACCTCAGAAAAGTAGCTCAGTGTCCACAGCATGCTATTTTAGAACTTTCCAGAAAACATAGCTCAAAATGTGTTAATTTCTTAGTCATACGACTAAAAATGGTGGAGCATGTCACATAGCCTAAATATGACACTCTCATAAATCCAGTATTTTTTTACTCTAAAAGACTTATTTTAGTAAAAAGAATAGTATGGATATGTAGGAATATTGCCTGTCATATTTTATTAAGCTTTTGCTGGACAGGGAGCACAGCAGTGCTTTAATGAGGGTCAGAAACAGAAACGAGACTGTCATCCATTGCCCCAGACATTCAGAGTTTAACACACTTAAACTCATTCTCCTGCTGAATAACATTAAACACTGTAAGATGTCTATTTCTGTTTTGGAAGTTCATGACTGTTCAACAGATTTTCTAAGGTTTCTATTCTGCTCTTCTTTTTTTTGTTATGTTTTGACAGTGAAGAACCACAAAGATCCTCCCTATCCTACTGTCCTGCTTCCAATAACTCCCTCCACAAAATATTATCCCAGCCTCTCCAGGGAGATGAGCAGAAAACGTGCTTTGGAAAATAGTGAGTACTCCTTCAGCAAACAGCTGTTTGCAAATGATCAAGTCCTAGGGAAAGGATGGGTATAATATTTCATGGGTCGAATAGGATTGTTGGCTTTTCTCATCTCTCTCTCCTCCTTTATTTCATTAGTTACTTGTTTAACTTCTGTCTAGCTTTTTTTCACTTCCTTTTCCCAATCTACACCCTTCTGGAACTTTCTGTTTTCCCTCTGGTTAGACTATCACTAAATGGTTCCAGAAGAGTTAACACACAGAGTTTATTCAGCACTCAAAACGACAGAGATTAGATCTCTGTGCCAGATTTTCCACACACTGTGCAATGCAACAGTTTAATTAAGCTGAAAGCAATGTCATTTTTCAAGTATATGCAAATACATAAAGCATGTTGCTATGAACTATCGATTTAGAGGAATATATATTCTAGGTGGTAAATCATGTGAGTATGTGAGTGATGTTAAAATGCTGAGGAAGCCAGTCTGTATAAAGCATTTTCCGCAAATATGGTACGACAGTTAAAAAAATAAATAAAAAAATTATATATCTATATATATATTGTTAGACGAAAGAAAAAAAGTACAGCGGTTTATTCCATTAATTGCAGTAAAAACTATTATTGTTCATTTTAATGACCAAATATTGTCATATTTATCTGTATTCCACCGTAAATTTATAAATCTCTACACATTTGGCCTCACATTATAGACTGAGTAAATTGGCAAATCTCTTACCCAATCTGGTGTAGGTGTTTATGAATGCACTTTATTTAATTTTTAAAGAAATAATTTTAGTTGTATATTTCATATTTATTGCTAGAAAATAGCACAAAAAACATTTAGAAAACATTTTGGTGACAGGGCTGGAAACAGTTGCAAACCTCTTTAAAATCGATACAAAAAATATATAAGGTCAACATTACTGGAATGGCTTTCTTCAAGTAAGAAATTGCATACTTTTAACCTGTACCTGTCTTCAGGCTAACCAGCTTTGATATCTTGATACACACTTACACAATGTGTAAGGCCAGACTCTCAAGCCCCCCAACCAAAATACATTCTGTATGATATTTATTTATTTTCAATGTGAGTTAAGGTTGTTAGAGAAATTGTGTTTGTGATCCTATCAGCAAATATGTCATGTGCTATTGTGAAAATCACTTCTGATACCCCAGTTTAGTGGATATATTGTTCTTGTAATGCAATGCAATAGGAAGCTTCTGCTGTTTGCAGAGTCAAATTACAAAGGAGAGTCAGTCTTTTCAAAGTTAATATACAACAAAGTGTATCCCTCAAACTTTTGAAAGTACTCTCTGCCTGCAAGTGCACTTCTAATTAAATTAGACACTGTTGATAGAAAAAGTGAGACCAGGGTGACTATTTTTGTAGAGACTCCTGAGATTGTCGTTTGCAGCTTTCAACACTGTGTCAGTGGACCTTATGTGACGATTGTGCAACAGAATCTCAGTTATTTCAGGTTGAGGGGAGCATTATGAGCGTGTGTTTCAGGTGTGCGTTGAAGACGTGGCACGAGCAGATGGCATCTGTGACTACGCCCTGGACTTGGCAAACAGAGCCACTTTCAGAGGGCACAGTGCCAGACACTGCTTCCAAGTATTAATTTAACACATAGCCTCTGTTAGACGATCATTATATACCTTTCATAATGCAGATAAGTTGTGGCATAATTTAGTTTTCTTCAACCCAGGCTCATTGGAAATACATGACTACATTTGTATCTATATATAGTTTACAGGTGAAATAAACACTAGAGGAAGTTAAATACAAACAACATTTTTTCCTCTTCATACAAATTATAATTACAAGGGCAAATTATCGATAAATAAAGGCCTCCTTTTGCATGTTTCATTGCACAATGTAATGTTATGACCTCAAAACACTTTTACAGTAGTGTATGATTTGTAAACAAATAAATTTTAATGTTTACAATCTGCTCCATATGTATGGCTTCTCTGAGATAGTAAGCTTGCTCGGTAGCTCACCTGGTACAGCGCTACAGCTCTCTGGTATGAATTATGTGAATACAAGTCACAACACTTCACAAAAGAACTGAAAGCCATGCACAAGGAAGCTAAAATTGCATGGTTGCTTTAGCACATTTTTTATTAACACTGCTGGTTAGGTTAAAGCAGTGCTTGAAGTTGGCCGGTACGCACCGGTACACAGTACCGGCACTTCTATATTTTAGCCTTTAGAGCACCTGCACTTTTTTATGCGTACCGGCACTTCTGACATGTTGCCGGCACTCAGAGTAAAAGCGTCAGGGTCTGGGTGATTATATGATCCCATAATATGATTAGAAAGGACACTATATAAATCACACTACCCAGGCGGGATCACCTCTCATCTCAACCAATCATGTGAATGAATGCAAGCGGTGTGTGGGGCGCAAGAGCATGTCAGGGGAGGCGCGCAGAGTAGTAGAATAATAATTAATTATTGATTGATTACTAATTTGAATCAGTACTTTATAACGAAAATAATATCTAAAAATGAAAATAAGCAGGCTTTTGCGATCACATCATTTTAAACCGGTAAACTCCTGGAAAGTCCAAGGATCCAGTAAACTAATTCAAACAGTAATTTCAAAATAGCCTAATGCAGAGAAAACACGGGCGATTTCATTATGTCAGAGATTATGCGATTCTGAATGGATCCGTATAGTAGTAAAGGCAGGCGATTTAGTGGTTTTTGGCGTCTCCCTGTGGCCCTCTTTATAATATCGCAGCTTGACTTGTGCTAATTTGTACTGAAAACTTTTATTCAATTATTGATTGATTGATTGATTGATTGTGGCACTATACATACATTGTGAATTATAAAAGTACTTATTATTTAATTAAATATTAATTAATTAAATAATAAGAGGGGGGGGGGGGGGGGGGTGTTGGGGGGGGGGGTGGGGGGGGGGTGGGGGGGTGGGTGAATACCCCGCACTTATGTTTTTCCACTCAAGCACTGGGGTTAATATGGTTTAAGTGTAGGAGTGGTACTTTTAATTCAATGGGAAAGAGCATTAACATTTTATCATGGAAGCACCTGACATTCTAAGCTGCCATTAATACGAAACAGCAGCAAACAATGGAATAAAACTTTCCCATCAAATTTACTGAAAATGAAACAACCTCTATTTGGTCCCACTTTATATTAATTGGCCCTAATACCTGTGTACTTACATATTAACTAGATGTGTACATAGTATGTAACCACAGTGTAAGTATACATTGGTACATATTATCTACAGCTGTAATGTTTGTGTAACTACACATATGTAACAACCCACTGAATGGTATGTGTAAATACAAATGTGTAACAGCACATTGGTAACAACACTTTTTGGTAAAGAAAGTACAAATGTGTAACAGAACTAACAGCACTTTTTTGGTAAAGAAAATGTTACACTTTATATTAAGTAAACAACTCCTATGGATTTACCATGTAATTACTACTGTTACACAGCAGTGGCCAGTAAGTTAGTCTTTACATATAAATTGTGGTTGGTGTCCAGAATGTTACACTTTATATTAAGTGGACAGTTCCTGAGGAGTTACCATGTAAGTACACTGGTATTACGGTGGTACACCAACTCCACCAACTTGAGATCCAACTCCTCCCACATATATCCCTAAACCTACCCATTTCCACCCCTAAACCTACCCATCTCCACCCCCTGAATCAATTTGTTCCAATTACTCTTATACATATTGTTGTTACAAAATGTAGTTATATATGTCCTGTTACACATTTGTACTTACAAAAACCATTCGGAGGGTTGTTACATGTGTGTAGTTACAGAAATATTACAGCTCTAGATACTATGTACCAATGTGTACTTACTCTGGTTACATACTATGTACACATCTAGTTACTATGTAAATACACAGGTATTAGGGCCACTTAATATAAAGTGGGACCCACTATTTAGTTCCATATGTAACCCCTACGGTTCTACTCAAAACTGCACCGAGCGGGATACAAACCAGCGTTTCCGGCATGGGAGGTGGAATCGCTAACATGGATGTTAAAGACCACAGTGTGCATCTTGAGATCAGGGGAGTGAGGTTTACCAGCACAGCACCTACCAGCTGGCCTCCATTACACTCACCCCCCTAAACCTCACTTCCATCCGGGTCAAGGCACCAACGTAACCCCTCCGGTTCTACTCCCCTCGCTCTCTCCGAGTGGGATTTGAATTGGCGTTTCTGAGGATGGGAGGCAGGCGCACTAACATGGACGCTAAAAATGGCAGCCTAAGATGCTAACGTGCCTCTTGAGATCAGGGGAGTGAAGTTTACCTGCACAGCTCTTTCCAGCTGGCCTCCATTACACAGACAATAGACATTTTGCTCTGAAACTGCCATGAAATATGCTAAAATTCCCCTGGCTTGTCTTTTCATGTGCTGTGCTGCTTAATAAATTTGCATCTGCAATGGAGAAAACAATGATATAGCTTATAGTGCCTCTTGTGGATATGTCATCTGTAAATTCCAGTGAAATGTACCTGGAGTAATGCACTTTGCAGAAATGTAGGAAGAATCATGTATTTCCAATTAGCCTGGTTGGTTTTCTTACATAGGGGAAACCAGGGCTAGTCATATTTTTTACTCCAGTGATTTTTTTATTATTATTATTTGCACTATGTGTCTCCAAGATTTCCATCATTTATGATACAATGCTTCCCCACTATTGAGTTATTCCGACGGTCCATGTTTTCACTGTTCTATGGTAGGGGGCGCTGTTACTAATCTTCTGAAATAGTAATCTTCTGAAATAGTTGTTTAACAAACAGTAAACAAACTAACATGGTGTGCTGCAGTCATTTAAAAACCTGAAAGACTGATTCAGTGGTAAATTAACTGACGATACTTGGACGTTTTGCTCTCTTTTCTGTTTAAAAACAGAGGCTCTGTTCTTTCTTTTGATATTTTCACCATTTACATATTGTAATGTGGTGTTTTGTTTCATGTTCATGTTTTCCATGTCTTTTATTTTGTAATTGTTTCATGGTCCCTGTTAGTGTCATGCTTCCCTTGCCTCATATATCTCTGCCTTGTGTATGTTTCATGTTCTGATTGGTAGTCTTAGTCATGTGTCTTGTTCCCCATTGGTTTGTTCATGTCATGTGACCCTCCTTGTTTCCTATAAGTAGCTTCATGTTCACATTGTGCCCTCGTCGTGTATTGAATGTATTTAACCCGCTGTTGGTGAGTCTAGTCTGTTTATGTCAAGTCTGCTCATGCTATGTCTGTTCAAGTCAAGTCAAGTCAAGTCAAGTCTGTTCATGTCAAGTCTGTTCATGCCTAGTCAAGTCAAGTCTATGTCTCGGATTATTGTTTGGATGTTTGGATCACCTTGTAAATAAACTGCACTTGGGTTCTCACTATGCTCGCCTTCAGTGGATGATTCTTTACACATATTCATACAACAAAATATTCTGGGGGACTTGAAATATTTCTGAATATGAAAAAAAATGCTAGCAGTGAATGCATGGCAACTTAAAATAATACTCTGGCAAAGAAAGATTTAATTTAATATTTTAATATATATCATCATTATAAGTCAATATTTAGAACAAAAAAGTGCTTATAGGAAACAGATTCTTCCAATTCTGTGCATATATTTTAGTGGTAAACAAATTGACTTGTTCAAAATAATAATTGTAAGCGTTTTAATTGAAAAGTGAAACAAATGGGAAACATTTTAATTTGACGCAGCACTACAACTTTTAAATTCGCAAATTCTGAGCTTAAAGAGCAGGTCATATGGTATTTTAAAGTGTCCTAATATTGTGTTGGAGTCCCCTACAACTGGTTTAAATGCATCTAAGGTCAGAAAACATTGTAATATTCTCAGAATATACATTTAATATTAGAGTAATTTGCCAATGATTTCGAAACAATTCGTTCCAAGAATGTTCGGAGCAAACCCCTCCCTTCCATAAACCTACCTGCTCTGATTGGTCAGCTGGCCAAGCTTGCTGTTAGGGATGCACCGATATGAACATTTTGCCCGATACCGATAACGAAATTTTTTTTTTGAAAGCCGATAACCGATATGTTGGCCTATAAATCTATATCCAAATTTTTAATATACTTTTTGAGAGCCTGATTACAAAAAAGGTTTCATCATTAAAAACCACATCCCAAACACTTCAACATAAGCAGCCAAGTTTGAACGGTGAACGTTTTAAAAATATTTTTACTCTCCAATTACCAAATTTAGTCATAAAAAAAGTCTTACAAATAAAATAATGCAAACAAGTCACTGGACATCATTACACGTGTAAAGAATCAAAATGAATGCGCCATAGATCAATAAAACGGAATAGCCTCTGCACGGACAATAGTTAAATTATTTTAATTACTAAACCATATTTTTGATGAAAATAATAAGAGAAAAATAGTGGTTGTTGTTATTAATAATGTATTAATGATTTTGAAAAAGTAACAAATTAGTACCACTGTTTTAAATAGCAGCCGTTTTGCTGCGCGTGCTGAAGCTGAAGAGCTTAATGAACATGGTAAACTGAAGCGTTTTGCTGGCAGCTTATTTAACTCAAGGAAATGCGTCCTGAGATTAATATTAATACAACATTAACATAATATTACAACTTATATATGTATAAAATGATGCAGTTATTGCGTGCTATATTCAGAATGTGTGATCCTGTTGTGGATGCTCTCTTCCCATAACAACGCGCTGAAACACGGCAACTAAACACAAAGAATTCACAACATTTTATTATAATAATTTTCTCATTAGAATGTTACATACACGACATTCCCAATCATAGTTAATGTTGTGCACTGCTGATTGAGCTGCGTGCACTGAGCTAAAGATGATCACCGGTAAACTGAAGCGCTCTTTTAACTTAACCAAAAGCATTCTATACGAGATAAATCAGATATACATCAAATAAACACAATAATACAACATACAATAACACAAAAGGCTGCAAACGAACAGCGCGCATCTGAAGTGTCTCTGAAGGAAATAATGCATTATTTATTGGTTTTAAGATATCGGCCAAATTTTCTTATCATGCCGATACCGATAACAGAAAAAATGAGCATTTAACGACCGATACCGATATGGTGGCCGATATATCATGCATCCCTACTTGCATGGATTGGCACAGAGAGGAGTCATTGAGCAAGTTAGCAAGCACTACCATTGACAAAGCACCTTTACATAAAACAATAATAATAATAGTGCCCCAGTCCGTTCTTATAATAATGTCATAAAATACAAAAACACTTATGCAAGCGAATCGTGCCCACAGCTAAAGTTTAGCTGCTAAACTGTGAACACTTAAAAAAATAATGGTGGATACGTTAGCCGAGTGCTAACGTGACTAATTGATGAAACAATATAGTTTGTAAACCAAAATATGTATACTGTAATGTTTGAAGAACGACAGACGCTCTGTCTTAACTTTTAATCAGAACGCAGAACAGCTTACAAGTGCACCAGCCAAACTAACTCTATAACTAACCCTATAACTGCCGGTGCAGCAAAATAAACAGCAATTTCACAATGATTATAAAGTCTGTGCACTACACTACATTCTTTATTATTAAACGAAGTAATTATTAGAACAACGTCAGTCTACATTAATCGACACATTCTTAGGAAATAGTGGGTTCACAGCGAATTATCAGAACTACTTCAGTAAGACAGTAATATCGTGCTTTACCTGGAAACCTAAAGCTGCACTAGGTATACATCACATATTAGCACAAAAACTAGATATTTTGAGCACTCAATTGAAAATGTACACATAACGTATCAATCATACTTACAGGTTGTGGTTCGGAGAGTTTGTTAGTCCAAATAAAGAAGATTAGAAGCCAACGAAGATAAAAGCCAAGATTATAGAAGCAGTCCTTGGTAAAATGACATACACACAACAAAAGGTTGGAATTGTATTTCTGTGGTATCCTTGAACACAGCGTCTTCTCAACATGATGTAAACACACTAACTAGCAGAAGTGTTTGTGCGCAGGTCAGGCTCTGTTCGTATTTCACGGTCAGGCGGGGATTATGCAAATGTGTTACCCAGTGACGTATACCGGTAACAGGCAAAAGATTCGAAAATATGACGATTCGTTAAGACGATTCAGAATCGACTCTCTTTTGAGAGACAATATCTTTATTTATCATGCACTTTTTTGATCAACAACTTTGCAGATTGTTTTCATTTAAGGATATTTACGTTATAAACTGCAAAAGAGATATTTTTCAAAAACCCATATGAGCTGCTCTTTAACAGAATAAATGGTGAGGCCTGTGCAACAATGAAAGTCTCTGAAAGGATGCAGTTTAACTAAGATCAGAAATGTATGATGTATGAAGGATTTTTGGAGGTGATTTCTCATCTCTTAACCCACTACATGTTTAGTGACCTGGCAACTTGTCGTGTTATGTCAGGTCTTCCTTCTCAAGAGGGTTTGCTGAAAAGAAAGGTCAGGAAAAGAGAGCTTATAAAAAGAAGTAGACAGCTTCTAGCCTTCGGCTTGACTTTAATTCCCACCAAACACACAGTCACAGTCAGAAAACACTTCTGATTTACTTCAGCAAGACTGAGCACTAGGTCTGAGTAAGATCTATGTGATTTGCTCAGTCGAGGGCTCTGACTAACCCAAGACCTGAACAGTGCCTCAGGTAAGCACGCAGGCTTTGCTCACACACAGCACTGTAGAACCTTCATTTGTACGTGTGTGTTTAACTTTAACATTCCAATTCTTTTAAATCTGGATGGATTTCTGTGTTTAACTTCTATCCAGTCCAACATGAATCTTTTTATGTGTTATTCAAACGTCATTTATTAACCCTCATTAAGTCCTAAACTGCTTCCACCTGTAAATCTCTGGTCAAATTTGTCTCACATTGAAAATAATGTTTAAATAATGTATAATAAGGAGTCTAAAGGTCTAAAGATGCAAATAAAATCATTATTTATGTATTTAATTAACATTTCACTGCATTACATCATGTGTATGTAATATGTATGTGATAAATAAAGAGCCTTAAACAATCTGTTTGAGGGACTTCATTTTAGAAAATCTAAACATTTAGGGGTGAAATTTTATTAATTGATTTATTAAACACTATTTATTTACTGAATAATATGCTGAAAGGCCAACGGTCATAACTGCTTCTTTAAATATGGGTCAAGGTGTATGTATACATATAATACCAACATTTTGGGGTCGGACATGTTTTTAAAAATACAAGAGAAGCAGTAACGATGTGAATTTTTTTTACAATTTAAAATAACTGTTTTCTATATGAATATATTTTTAAAATGTAACTTATTCCTTTGATTGCAAAGCTGAATTTTCAGCAGTCTTCAGTGTCACACGATCCTTCAAAACTTTCTTATTATCATTGTTGAAATCAGGGCGCTGCTTAAAGGTACAGTATGAGATCTTGGAAAACTTTAGCCTGATAGCACTGAAAGCGAACGTCCCACCCTCCCTGCAATCGCCGTCCAAAAGCCACGCCTCCTGAACGCATAGACGCTCACAGACCAGAATACCAGAGACAACGTTACTACAATAGGCTACATCAGCACTTCCCAATTCCAGCCCATGTTCTGAAGTTAAATAAACTTCAACGTATTTCCCCCGATCAGTGAGGAGGGAGCAATGAACACTGTGTAGGGATCATATCGATCAGAACATAGTTCATGCACGTAGCTCACTTCTAACGAGCTGGTTATCTGAATCTCGAGGACTGGAATTGGGAACCGCAGGGTTACATCATGTGTCATTCACTGGTGAGAACATTTTTAAAAGTACTACAATACCAGGAAGGAAGACGGGGTTGTTGATGTTTGCCTGCCATTCTAGCTCTGTCTGCACAGCGTGCGTGAACACGCCGATGTCGTATCCTGTCTGCGCGAACAGGGTACGCAGAGGTATGCTAATACATATGTTGACAGGCAGGTAGGAAAGCATATTAAAACGCTCGGACCAAGCTTTTTGATTGGACGAACATTTCTTGGTCATACGCCTTCCACAGAATATTATATAAATACAGATAAATACATTTAGTCCACTTAACTTAATGATTGCTATGGGGATGTGAAGAGACTTTCAACCAGCATAACAAAAAAATGTGTGCCGAAGACAATAACCGATGCACCTTTAATATTTTTGTGCTATTTCTGTTGACACTTATTTTCTTAATGCTTTTAGTAATTTCAATCATTGGAACTTTATAATATCTTTACTGTCCATTATAAATGTAATGTCGTTGAATTTAAAAAATTAAAAAAATAAATAAAAAAAAGTATGATCGCACAGAGCCATTTCCACAATATTGTATTTAATATAGCACATTCTTCTTCTAAAAACAGGACAAAATATATACAATAGAAAGGGTAAATTAATAATTTGTGAAAACACAAATAAGGTGTAAACTGTGCAACCAGCAGTAATATGTAATAATTTGAATGCTCCATTCAGTTTTGATTCAAAATCTGTTGAAGTGCTTATTTAGAGGGGCCTTAACAATTAAAATAAATAGTTTAAGCATGATTGCAAACAGAATGGAGACAAAATCTTGTCTGATTTTGTCAAATCTTGAGCTGCAGCCTAATTAACAAACAGACTTAAACGCTGGTGGTCACTGGTTTTCTGATAATCACAATTAACTAGATAGAGCACTTTTAAACTCTATTACGAAAACATCCGGTTCAGCCACTTCTCATCTTCTTTTCGATTCACAGTAACATGACCCAGTTGACATCCTAAGCATTTTAAGCATTTTAATGTCTTGACCTGCAAGTAGCCCTCATTTCATCTTTAGATCAGACCTTCTCCTTTCTCATCCGTAAATGTCTCACATGTAATTATGCCTCTCTTTCCAAATAGCCCTGTTAATACTTATTTAGCACACATATTCTGTAATTAACAACACCCCCGCCTACTCAGTATTTTACTCAATTTGCAATCAAAGGCTGCCGTCTGCAAAGTTTTTAATTGTGCCCATGGCGATGATTTACGGTTGGTAATTACATTCCGCTTTACCCTCTATAATACCAGCAATATTCCCAGGTGCGCTGGAAGTTAGCGGTCCAAGTTAATTCGCCACGTCCCATATATGAAATGAACAACACCCCGATAGCCCGTACGCACGTTTCTCTCGCACGGTTAATATGCTCACCAATTATTTCCACTTTGAGCTTTTATAGCCCTCCAGTGGGGAGTTGGAAGACAGAAAGTGTGTATTGCTATCGTAATACAGTACAATCAGATTACGTGGAACATCCTTAACACAGGGAAACACAGGAAGTATCACATAACCAATAAATTGCTTCATTTTGAGACGAAGCTGCACAGATGCTGACTGGAGTTGCCTCGACGCCACCGATGTTAGCCACAGCGGAAAAGGCTTATATATGCTATGACTAATAAGCATTATAGACAGAACGGCTTTGGATCTATGAATCACAAAGTCCTCAACTGCCAATTTAATATTCAGACCGCAGGAAGGCAAATTATAGGTGACTTAGTGTTCTCTCTATTGGAGTCCTGCCAGAGCATGTTCTTAACTGACAACCATAAATAGAGGGAGTGGGATTTTTTTAGTCGCTATTAAGTGTGAGTCTTCCAATAACGCGGCACAGCAGTGAGTGGCGCCGATTTTTATTTTTTTTTGGATGCTTCACTTTGTAGAAGGCTTTGAAAAATGTCTTTAATATATCCCCAGCATACTGTTTGATACCTCTTCCAACCAAATATGAAAGAAAGAAAAAATCCCACATATAAATAACTCTTATATCTAGGTCACCTTTATGTTTTTTGTATGGAAATGAGGCTGAGTTGCTGCAATATGAGCATATTTTGGCCCACTCTAACCAATTAGGCAGAGCTCCTGAGGAGAAGTGCACTGAGTTGCTCCTGATACCGAATATCAGCTTTTGGAAGAGAGTTTGTGAGACACCGTGTAACTGTTAGAAAGCATTAGCAAAAGGAACAGCTGTGATCTATAGTCTTTTTTATTTTACAATTTTTTAATTTTATATTTTAATTTCAAATTTCTGATTTTTCTGAAGTGCACATTTTCCAAAACCACAGCTTATCATAGTGTTTAAATGATTTATTAACTTTTATCTTATGAACAAATTGATTGGCTGCTTTCGTTTAGAGTCCCAGAGCCCCAGGGATGGACTGTATGTGTACAGTAAGTCAATATTAAGTGTCAAAAATATTGTCAATAAGATATTGATTCCATAAAATTTAAAGGTAAATATAAAGATCAGAATAATAATAATAAATTAATCAGTACTAATCAAAGGTGAATAAACCTGATAACATAATAAATGTTTCTGATCACCAAATCGCATATTAGAAGAATTTTCTGATAGGTAATGTTTACAACAAAGACTGGGGAATGGCTGGTGAAAATTCATCTTTTTATGACTAAATGAACCTATTTGTTCTTAACCTTTTAAGATTTAGCCTTTGTTTAGTTAACCCATTTAACAGATTATTGACACTTTTCTAATGTCTTCAACTTTGAATCTGTGTTTATCTGTGGTCTCCTGAGGGCCCCCAAACAAAAATAATAATAAAAAAAAAAAAATGTTTTTTATATATATTATATATATATATATAATATATATATTTATATATATATATAAGGAGTTTTTGAAGTGTATTAAAAAACATAAATACTTTAAGTTATAGTATTTTTTTTTTATTTGTTTAAATTTTTTTTTTCAATAATTTCTTTTGTTCAAAATTGTTCATTTAATGTGTTACTTGCCATTTCTTTGTACTTAATTGTGAAATTTCCTAGCGATTTGAAGTGAAAATGGATTTCTACACCAGTATTTTTCTGTGTACTTCAGTATTACATTTTTTTTGAGCTCTCAAAGTGGTCTTGGTGTCTCTCAGACCCTAAATAGAGCCTGCTGGTTGACTTTGATTTATGCTTAGATGTTTGAGGCACGAAAAACGCTGCAGCATTTTACTTAAAGAGGGATAAAATCCTTCCAAAATGCATCGCACTTGCAAAAGAGCAGGCTAGACAGCCTCATCGTTTTTCTCCTTTTTTTTTTTTTTTTTGTTTAACACACCATCGCTATTGTCATTAAATCGCTGATCGTTTATCATAATAAAAAAAGAGTATGAGATGAAGAAAAAGGGAGAGAGAGAAACTCGGAAGAGAATGCGTGGAATGAGCAGATTAGCAGAGATATTTTTCAAGATTACGTGCCCCTTCTGTGGAGCTCTCAGATTTGTCAGCAGAAGAACAGATACAGCTCTATCAATAATCCATGGCATTGTGTATTTCCCAACTGATGCTATTATACTGCTCTGGATGACAGCCTGCCTCAACTCCATCTTCCTTTCCACCGAGACCAGAATCTCATAAACTGCTCTCAACACAGACATCTCATATAAAGGGTAATAACTCTCGCCAGTTAATACCACAGAATTATCCGAAAGTAGAGCAATGAACCCGCTATAGATGCCGGGTAGGAGGTGTTCTAGCAGAATGCGGTAGGCAACTAAAAAGAAACTAGGAGCAAGGACCCCTGACAAATAATGCAGTTTGGATCAATTTGAAGTTTCTACGGTTTCCTGCGCAGCGGGACACCGAGTCTCCGAAGAAAAAAAGGATTTTTGGATTTCCTTAACCAGCAATAGATTTCTTTGAAACAAAAATGACATTTGGCCATAAATAATACTACATTGTTTTATTTTTTACAAAAAACAAGTGCCAAAATAACTAAATATAGGAGTTGATCCTATATTTTTTTCAAAATAACAGAAACAATTGAGCTTAAAGGGATAGTCCACCCAAAAAATAAAATTCTGTCATCATTTACTCACCCTTATGTAGTTACAAACCTGTATGACATTTTTTTCTTCTGCTGGAGAAACTAACCAAATAGTCACAACTATTTAGGGGCTTTCACACCAGAGTAATATTTCCATAGTTCCTATAACTATTAGCGGAAGTACCCACTTTTTGGCGTGTTCGCACTGCAGGAAAGATTTTAGGATTGCCTTTTAGGGGGACTATATTAGCTCCTACTGCTGCGTAGGGTCTAACCAGCACAATAGGAACAATGACAGAAGTGTATGCTGATTGGCCCGAACACATGCCATGCGAAACACTGCCATCCACCATTTTTAAAAAGTAAATGTATGGTTTATATATACTTAAAGGGATAGTTCACCCTAAAATAAAAATTCCGTCATTAATTACTCATGTCGTTCCAAACCCGTAAGAACTTTGTTCACCTTCAGAACACAAATTAAGATATTTTTGATGAAATCCAAGAGCTTTCTGACCCAAGCAAGGGAACTACCATGTTCAAGGCCCAGAAAGGTAGTAAGGACATTGTTAAAATAGTCCATGTCTTTGGAATGACATGAGGGTGAGTAATTAATGACATCATTTTTTACTTTTGCGTGAACTATCCTTTTAATATATGAACTAACTCCAAAAACATGGAAAACCGTGATAGATTGACCAAACGCCATATAGTCTGGGCACTTCTACATCCTCCACTTGTTGAATGCTGTGCTTAAAAATAATGTCGCTCTTGGCCAGCTTTTGTCACTTCAGAGTTCTTACTGGCAGTGCGAATGCAACTAGGACAATGGCCCTAGGGGAAAATTTTGTTCTCGAGGGACCACCCTGGTGGCTATTTCCTATAACTACCTGCTGTGAAAGCCTCTAATACAGGACTAGTTAATTTACACCAACAAAGAAACTGTTCATTTTTTAAAAATCAGGTAATGCAGTAGCCTATGTAATTGGCATTCACTTTACTCCCATTGACATGATTCATTCAGTCAGCAGAGTTCTCTACAGTGTAATTTCACTGATATAGAATGTACAGCATGTTAGCTTGCTTATTACACCCAAGAGCATGATCTGTTTAAGTCCATATATCATACTAGCAAGAAACTATGCCTCTAACCACAGGTCGAGAGTTGGCGTTTTTCCATAGACTGCGAATGTTCGTTTGAACTACGTTTTCGAGAAACACAAAATTGTTGATCTATATTGGTAGCAATGGCTAACAATGATTTGGAACGTCAAAAGGGTTGAGTAAATGATGACAGAATTTTAATTTTTGGATGGACTATCCCTTTAATTGCATAAACACTTAGAATTTGCCTGCACAAAATTATTGTGGTAAATGGGCATAGAAAGAAGAGAAATATACTCCATAACCTTCAGTCTTTTGCTCTTGTATGTCACTGTTAAATTTCCTATGCCAGGTGTTTGCCGATAGCGGATCATAACTGGGGAAGGCCGAATGATGAACCCAGCCTGTAAAGAAATTCAGTGTTTGCATTTCAGGGCACAATAAGAACGACCATCTGTTCGTGTCATTTGTGCTTTATTGTCTTCCTGTGTCTGCGTTCATTGTGTTGTGTAGTTTGATGGCGGTAGGACGGGGGTTCATTACGGGTCTCAGCCTTCAGCACATCACAGCGGTGAGCAGAAATGAGAGTAAAGACGGCTTTGTGCTAACTCCAGGTCTGAGACCGCAGTGATGGCCACAGATGGTGGATGGAGGAGAGGAGAGCAGGGATGAGGTTGCCATGGATAGGGCCCAGGGAGCAGGCATGCATGTTGGCAGAGAAAGAGAGGAGCTCCCTGGAGTCGGATCTGCCAAGTCTCTTATGTGGGAATGGGCCTGGCAGCGGAAAGAGTCGCTCTGAGCCTTTGAGTGCTGAGCTAACCTCGCTTTCTATTAGTAATGAGAAGACATTTATAGGAGAGATCTATTTATATTTCCAAGGAAAAGATGACTGTTAATGTAAAGCATGCAAGCCATTTTGTGTTTGGAAGAACATGATTTGTGACCTTTTTCTACATACAATGAATTATTGCCATTCAAAGCAGGGATGCATTTTTCAAACTTGAAGTAGTATTAACATACTATTATTAACACAACTAAAAAGGCACTAATGGCGCAATTTGCGAGAAAAAAAAAATTGCGAGATGTAATGGAAATAAATGAATATACAGCAAATAATACACTTCCTATATTCTAAAGGCATTTTTCTTTGTTCAATGCTTTCACCTGCCCAAATAATTCTTTAAATTATCTTTATTTGGGGGGCTTTTGCCTTAAAGAAAAATTTTTTTTAGTAAAAATTGTAAGACAATAACAAAAAATAATTGGAAATGGAAATAGATCAAATAATTCTATTTTGACTAAATATTCTAAAGCTACCCTAATAATGTCTTTAAATTCTTTATTTAGGGGATTTTTCCTAACAAATTTTGACATGCAAATTTTATTATATATTATTTTAAGTTTTAAGTTTATTTTAAGATTTTATTTTATTTTATTTGCAATCCTAAAATTAAGTAATGGTGCAAAGTGTGTTTCATAAGAATTTTACTACCAGAAAATGTCTCTCTTTTTTTCCAAACTCCATCCTTTATAAATATTTCAAAACCTTATTAAATATTTCAGAGACTAATGCAGAATTATTGGTGGTGCTTTGAGGGAACCTGAAACTCATTTTCAAATAATGTTCCATTTAATCCAGCCTCCCTGGTGCAAATTTAAATTATGTAAAGGAAACAAATCTCAGACTAAACGACAACAGTTGCTTCTAAAGATTACACACTAATATTTCAGTTCATCCCAATAAATGAATGAAGTTTGTCTTTGGCCAACCATTGTTGTCAGCAAGAGCTAAACTCTTGAGAAATTAAACAAATTGCCCCTTTAATGCTGAATAAAACAAACTAAAACTGTAGTACAAAAAAACCCCTCATGGGTTCTAATTATGGAAAACTATAGACATTGTATTCATTAATGAGCGCTGCAGACTACAAAGGGAATTTAAGTGCATTTTAATATGAACAAGACAACAGCAAAAGAAAAAATGCAATCTAAAGACATATTAAATGTGACTGTGTGTGGTAAAATAACTATATTCATATTCACAGTACGCTAATGGCCATTAAATTTCTCTTGAAAGGTCAGCGTTTCGTGTTTGTCCCTAAATGCTATGTGAAAAGAAAATGTTCTTGCTCGGAAAGTGTGCATTTATTTATCTGAAGCAAATGGCATTTGAATGTGTTAAAGCCATTAATCATGACCCAAGCTCTATGGCATAACAGAGAATAGGAAAATAAATGACAAAGAAACAGAAAGAAAACTGTTCTCTTTTCCTGTTCTCTTTGTCATATAATAGTACCATACTGTATGTATTTGTTAAATTCCAATGAATATGAAACAAAATCCAACATGTTTGTTAATTACTTCTGGAATTACAATGGACATGGATACAAGAGAACAGAGTCTCTGGCAGCATTATGTTCTGCAAAATCTAGCTTTGTGAAAGCCTCAGAGACGTTCTGCTCTTGGTCACTGATCTCAGAATTCTCTCCTGGTGTACAATCACAGGTTAAATACATCCCTAGAGCTGTAGCTCAAAAAGTGGATCTTTCAGGGCTGGATTTACTAGTTAACAAGTGTTGTGTGTAGAAAATGTTGTTCTGCTTCACTGCCAGAGGTTGGTGGGCCAATTAGCATTGACAAAGACTCCCATGTGAATAGTCTTGTGTACAGACTGTCTGGATCTCACAGACGCTGCCTTTAAGATGTACTAATGTGCTTTCATTGCACGATAGTTTCAACACATAACAAAGCGACCAAGTTTAAGATGGCTCTCTATGCATACTGCACCCTACTATAAAAAAATTATAGCGTATACAATAACAGAGGGAAAGGAGAATTAATGAGAGACTAAGCATTACTGCAACTGAGCCCTAGCAAAGTGTTTCATGACAACAACAAAGAGAAAGACATGGGTTGGGGTTGTTTTGTGATAGGTCCCTAAGCACTATTTATTCGGGAACACGTTGCAGAATCATGCTTTGTCTACAATATTTGCAAGGTATTATTTATTTAATGTCTATTTTATTATTATTTTATTGATTTTATTTAATTTTTCTGTAACAACCTAATATCAGTGGTATATTATCGCAGCTAGACAGGAAGAAAGATAAAAGACAGGGGGTGGGGTCATTTTGCAAGCAACTTTATTTTATTTTAGTTTAGTCTAGTTTATATTTTTATTATTATTTTATTAATCTTTCATATCTCTACCGCATGGTGTGGCCATATGGCAACATACTCTTTGTGTTCATTTCCTTCTATCTGCCGAGGGAGTTCACGGCCATTGTCATCGTTGCTGTGCATATACCCCCTTGTGCAAACGCTAAAGACGCACTTCGCGAAATTACAGCGCTATCAGCGAGCAACAAACAAACAACCCTGACGGCTTTTTCATAAAATCCGGTGACTTTAATCACGCAAACTTAAAGACAGTTTTGCCAAAGTTCTACCAACACGTGAACTTTGCAACAAGAGAAGACAACACATTGGACTTGGTTTACACAACAGAAAAATGTGTACAAAGCTGCACCCCTCCCCCATCTCGGGTAATCAGACCACATCTCTGTTATGCTAATTCCAGCATACAGACCACTTCTCAAACTTGCCAAACCGGTCCAAAATCAGATCACAGTATGGCCAGATGATGCTACCTCAGCACTACAGAACTGCTTCCAGGACACAGACTGGAACATGTTTAAAGAGGCAGCCACCTACCATGACCACACAGACCTGCAAGAGTACACTGAAACAGTACTGCTTACAGTCACAAATTGCATTGATGATGTGACAGTCCACCAAACATCACCAAGGGTAAGACGGTAAGGGGGGGACCATCACCACACGTGCAAACCAAAAGCTGTGGATGACAGCAGAGGTTCGTGGGCTGCTAAAGACCTGTGATGATGCATTCAGATCGGGAGACAAAGCAGTCCTCAAAACAGCAAGAGCCAACCTGTCCTGTGGCATCAAGAAAGCAAAACGGTTGTATTCACAAAAAAATCAATAATCACTTCACAGACAGCAAGGACACACGGGTCACTTGTCAAGCTATTCCGACCCCACAGATTAAAAACCCCTTGTCGCAGGCCTGTGATGACTACACATCCTTCCCAGATGCCTCAATTAGTTTATGCCGTTTTGAAATTTCAGACTGACAGAAACCTGCAAAAACACCACAACCAACTACCAGGTTCGCTGGTCTTCTCCGTCGATGTAGTAAGACCTACGTAAGGTTAACCCACTGCCAAGCTGCAGGTCCCTACAACATAACCATGCCTTGTACTGAGAGACTGTCTTACCAGCTGCCAGATGTTCTTAACAGACATCTTAACATCTCATCTCACTAAGCCAACAGTTTGTCCCCACATGTCTCAAGTCCACACCCATCACCCACCCAGTTACCAAAAAATAACAACTGTGTCCTGCCTGAATGAGTTCGTCTCCCATAGCACTGACACCCAATCAGATGAAAGTGCTTTGAGAGGTTAGTCAGCACCATATCACATCATCTCCCCAACACCTTGACCCGCTTAGTTTGCATATAATCCAAACGCTTCTCCACGGACGCGCCATGTCCGCCACCCTCCACCTGGCTCTTACCCACTTAGAAAACAAAGACTCTTATGTTAGAATGCTGTTCAACTACTTCAGCTCAGCATTTAACACAATAATCCCACAACAGCTCATCAACAAACTAAACCTGCTGGGCCTAAATACCTCCCTCTGTAATTGGATCCTGGACTTTCTAACCGGAAGACCTCAGTCAGTCCGTGTCAGCCACAAAACCTCCAGCATTACCACACTGAGCACAGGTACCCCACATCGACTTGCACTTGTCCAATATGTCATGCGTCCAACCCACATCATCAGTTTCTGATGAACAGCAACTTTTGTAGGGGGTGTCTCATCATCAATAATGATGAAACACCCTACAGAAAGGAAGTGGCACAACTGGTTGAATGGTGTAGGGCAAACAATCTGTCCCTCAATGTAAGACAAAGGAGGTTGTGATGGACTTCAGGAGAAACTCTGTTGACCACCCCCCACTGACCATCAACAGCTCGACTGTGGAGAGAGTCAGCAGCACCAAATTCCTGGGGGTGCATATAACAGAAGACCTCACCTGGACCACCAACACTACATCATTCTCCAAGAAGGCACAACAGTGGCTCCACTTCCTGCGCCGACTTAAAAGAGCAAGTCTCCCTCCACCCATCCTCACCACATTCTACAGGGGAACCATTGAGAGAGTGCTGACCAGCTGCATCACTGTCTGGTACGGGAACTGCAGTGCTGCTGACCTCAAGACCCTACAGCGCACAGTAAACACAGCTGCAAAGATCATCGGTGCCTCTCTCCCCTCCATTCTGGACATTTTCCTTGCACGATGCTCCAGTAAAGCTACCAGTATCGTGAAAGACCCCACCCATCCCTCCCACAGTCTCTTCCAGCTCCTACCATCAGTAAGACGGTACCGGAGCATCAGAGCCCACTCTGTAAGACTGCTCAACAGCTTTTTCCCCAGGCTGTGAGAGCCCTCAATTCCAATCACCTCACCCCCCTCTGAAACCTCATCCACAACCCTACCTCCTGAAACCAGGATCCTCTCTCCCCCCATCCCACCACACCACATGCACCACATGAAAACTGTTGAAAACCTCAAGAACATTGTGCAATTCTGAGTGTGCTACACACAGGAGAGTGGGCTGGACAAACCACCTGTATAAAAACACACTCTTTTCTCTCTATATGCACCAGACACTTTCTTATAAACACTCCATGTTACAAGGACTTAATAAGATACAGAAATGTTTACTTGTGAATGCACCACAAATCACATTGCACTACTTGCTTCTTAACCTTAAATACCTCTTTTGCACAATATCATGTACAGTTATTATGTAAAATACTTGTATTTCTGTCTTAGGTTATGTATGTATAGTCAACTATTTATAGTATATGTATAGTTAGACTACTGCTTCAGAAAGTTTGCTCAAAGCTATGTAAGCCTAAAAATTGTTCTTACTTCTAGGTTGTATGTTTATATTTGTTTATTTATGTAGCACCGGGGTCCTGCGAGACATGACATTTCATTCCACTGTATGTCCACACATGTAGCAGAATGACAATAAAGCTCGACTTGACTTGAAAGAAGAAAGTCCCATGTCACTTGAGGAATGGGCTTTTTACTGGAGTTAAAATCATGAGATTCATGTTTTCTTTTTTGGGGTGAACTGTCCCTTTAAGATGATGTTTTAAAATCGGTTTTGTAACTTGTGCAACATCTCGGGCATTTTCTTTCTTGCAGAGCACAGTGTCACTTTTAATATCATTACTCTGAGTTTAGGACGATTGACTCTGATTCATATGTTACATTATCATTTTACTTCTTCAAGAAAGTCAAGAACTGATTTCAATTTAACACTCAAGATCAACAATTGAAGTTGTATTTTAAAACAAAATCCGCAAGTAATCCACACGACTCCAGTCCATCAATCAATGTCCTGTCAAAGCTGTACTTAATGGCAAAGCCAACCACTGGTGGGTATTGTTAAAGAATATTAACTTTTTTTAAAGATAGACCTACTTTGAACTTGGTTTATGCTAAGTTTAAAAGAATTGTTTAAAAGTGTTATACATAAGCCATGATGCTATAAAGAGTTCCACCAATCGGAGTTAGTGCTAATTAATGCGTGTTTGTAATAAACAAATTAATCATTGCGGTTTAACTTAGAGTCCATAATCCATAAGCTTACTCCAGTAAAAAGGTGGTCTCATCTGAATCAGGATAGCAATAATGCACATCAAGCACTCTTTACAAGCAAGCGTTATTTTGAATTATGGATATTTTGGCCAGAAGTAACAGTTTAAAGTTAAAAAACCCATCTTGGAACAGGCTTTTATTCAAACAACAGCTCCCCCTTCACAAGACAGTAATTAATATGAATTACTTGCGGATTATTGTGATGTTTTTATCAGCTGTTCGGACTCTCATTCTGATGCCACCCATTCACTGCAGAGGATCCATTGGTGAGCAAGTGATGGAATGCAAATTTTTTCCAAATTTGTTCCAATATTAAATTAAAAACTCATAAAAATAGATTTATGAATAATCTGTATTATTTGTGTGATCTTATGTTCTTTTTAAATTACATTAACTGTCTATCATAGACAAACTGTCAAAGTTTAATTGTAAAATTGTGTATGAGTGTAGATCAGCGGTGGCGAACTCCGGTCCTGGAGAGCCGCAGCCCTGCAGAGTTCAGCTCTAACCCTAATTAAAACTCACATGCCTGTAGCTTCCTAATAACTGTTCAGACCTTGATTAGCTTGTTCAGGTGTGTTTGATTAGGGTTGAAGCAAAACTCTGCAGGGCTGCGGCTCGCCAGGACCGACGTTCGCCACCCCTGGTGTAGATGAAAACCTCAGATCCATATCAAGCCTTCTATTGGTTAGTGACACTCTAGAACAGGGATCCTCAAATCTGGCCCACGAGATCCACTTTCCTGCAGAGTTTAGCTCTAACCCTAATCAAACTTGGCTCTCCAGGGCAAGAATTGAGGAACCCTGCTCTAGAACGTTCTCATTTGCTAATGAATAAACTCTACAAGCCCAGAGGAGAATCAAAGGTAATCAATTTAGCTGAAAGGGAGGAGCCACCTAAATTCAAAGCTGTACTTAATGGCAAAGCCAAGCACTGGTGGATGTTGTGTCAACATTTGTCAGGATGGGCCTTTTGCAAGGTGTGTTAGTGTTGGTTGTGATTGTGGCGTTTAACCAGAAGAATGCATGGGGAAGTTTGATATACAGTCAAAGTCCAAGCAGCAAGAAGCCACAGTCAGATCCAGCATCCAGAGGTCCTGCTCTTTCTTCTCAAGCGTTCTTGAGCCCTTTGCAAAAGGCTTCTTGGTTTCATAGTCTGGACTCCAGAGGTTTTTGCAAGAGCCTCTTGGTTTTCAGGATAAGCAGCTGTTGCAGGGTTCAGTCAAGCATTTGGACTGGGGGTTTCCCATCATTCCAGAGGTGCAAAGCGAGTTGGCGGTGGACTTCCAGTAGTGTGGCTATTCAATGCGGTGAGAACCGGATTCTTGTGGCGGTAAAGAAGGATTTATTTAGCAATGGTCAACTGATCCAGCCATCTGGTTTGTCTATGGGAGGCTGCCCTGTTGTCGGTGAGAACTCTGCCTCTAGGGTGCTCCTTTTTGAATATGAACTACAGGACTGCAATAGCGTGCTGATGGTAAGAACTGTTAAATCCTACTGGATTATTTGTACACCAAAAAAAGGTTCTTTTGTCAATTGTAGTTTGACGGTTTAACATTCACGTGACCTTTCCATTTCTTTAGTGTTTAAGAACTGCTCACTGAAAGCTGCTTTGGGGAACCAAAAGTAGTTCTATGCCATTGCTGCTGAAACACCCTATTGAACCTTTTAAGTGTAGTTGAGAACCCTCTTGGTGACAACTTAAATCTCTTACAGATGACTGAGGATGAGCTTGTCTACACCTTTGCTCTTACCTACACTCCTGAGGTGTTCGCTGGAACTCTGATTACCCGTACCAATGGGGCAGTTGTTGGTGTTCAATGCCACTATCAAAGGTAAGTGACCGGCTGTAACTTTCAGCACCATTTATTGTGGTGTTGTAACTAGAAGGGTTTATTTGGTATGTCCTTGAACTGCAGGGTCTATAATGTGAGCAGTAATGCTTTGAGGCCAACTTAGGTCCTTTATGCCTCAACAGCGGTTGGTGAGGAAGTCTTTCTGTTCTCCCTGGAGCTTATGATGGGCTTGTGCACTCTTTAGCTCTTAAGCCTTGTTAATGAAACTGTGCCTAAGCCATTCTTTCCTCTTGCAGATGACTGGTCCTATCAGAGGCCTTCAAACTTGTACTTCCTGGGTTGTGTTTATTTAATATAGCATCTTGAAGGTGAGCACTATGTCCCCAAGCTGATGCGTGTGTTTGTGGACCGCTGTGTAGCCACCCAAGTACCTGATGTCAATGCTCTTCCGAGATATTCCTCACTGCGAATCATGGGTAAAGTCACTTTCAATCTATGGAGTTTGTTGTTCTGTGACTACGTGGTCACTGAGAATTAGGGTGAGTCAACCCCGCCCCCCCCCCCCCTCCTTGGTAATTGCTTTTTCTCATCACTGAGTTCGTAATGTCCATCCTAAAATAAGTGTCCCAAAGCATAGTATGTTGAAGAGGGTATGCCAGAAGTCCCCGGATGGTCCATTTCAGATTAATGTGGGTCTGTGCACTCTAATAGCTAATACTGCCCACAATCCATTGCCCTTTGGTTTTCTACGAACTTGAAGAATTTTTTATTGTGCAACAATGTCAACCAAATTAAAATGTTCAAGAAGTGGTCAGACAGTATCTTGGAATGTTATTCTTTTCATAAGAACCCCTTAAGGCTGGCCAATATGGTTTCTAACCCTAGTCATGTTGCATGATGAGTTTGTGCTTCTACATCAAATTGTCAATACAAGGTCCCAAGATTGAATTGAGTGGTATTAAAACCCTTTTGTACATCAGGCTGTCCTAGAACTGAAGATGCATGTAAAATGAGAACCCCAGGGATTTGTTTAATTATATGGCCTGTCCATTGTCAACTGTTTGTAAAGATTTGGTGTGCAAGATGCACTTACGCAGGAGATTTCAGCCTTTGTCTGACAGTTTATAAACATCAGTTTGGCTTTTTTTTTTTTTTTTTTTAAATCACAAAAAAGTTAAGTTTTCCCCACAAAGAACCATGGCTGGCCGATCAACATGCTACTTTCTCTCAATACGGTAGGAAATGCAATGTGGAGTGTTAACTGAAACTAGCTGATTAATAGGCCAGTTTAGTGAAAGGTGCGTGTAACCGTGACTGAGCGGTCTGTTAAAGATGTGAGCACTTGTCCCAAAGCTTGCCTATTCTACTACACAAAATGGTACCTTCTCACCTAAAGAGTACATGCATTAAGGGCGTAGTATAAGCAGCCACATTGGGACGCAGCATGGGTTATGGCACTTGAGTTGCGCTTTCACAACTTTGTCCCTGAGAATTAGGGTAAGGTCTAGTGACTCGATGCTATAGAGATGACATCGAGTTCTTTGTCGCTTATCAGGTGCCTTGTGGATGCTACGGCTTCCGGCTCCCACTTCATGCCTCGAACCCAGGAAGACCAGATCCGGTTCCAGCTGGAGGCCTTCATGTTCCAGGGATGATACAGTCCTTCTGTACGTACTGTGCTGACTGAATTTGACTTCCCATCTGCTTTGGTTTTGTGACACCTTAACTGCGTCTTGCAGAGCTACATAACGTGTATTGTGAAGGCCAGTCTTGCTTCTGCACCCAGTGACGCTCTCTGCAAATCCTGTTCCTTTTCCAACGAGTGTTCCTGCTACTTAAGAACATGTCGAAGGTACCTTGTCTGTTCTTGTTGCAAGTGGCTTGCTGCTGATGGGAACCACCAGGCTTGTGGTTGCTGTGACTCAACTTGTGGTCCTGATGGTGGAAATGCTGCTTCTCCTTTTGGAGGTAGGTACTACTTCAGATTGGCGTTGTGACACTCACGTGCCTCTACTTAACTTTGGTATTTGCTTACTAGGCATTCAGTGGGAAGGCCTCACTTGGTCGTGTAATGGTTCAAGAGCGACCGAAGGCTCTTGCTGGTTTTCCATAAATGGAGAAAGTATTTTCTTGTGTTGTCTAGTCTAATCCATTTGGATTTGAATGTGGGGTAACGTAGTCCTACTGCCACACGGCAAGTGCGGCACCAGCGCTGGGTTATTTAACACCGCATTTGAGTGAAATATCCAAAAACCACTAGAACAGTGTTATGTTTTGCTGACTTGTGAACTTTATCCCAAATGTTTCGAAGAATGGTTAAATCCAGCGACATGAGCCATTTTAACTAGTGACACGGACTGTCCATTGTGTCGCCTGCCAATTGTCATAAACCCTTGATTTCTGGTTTTGTAGAAAACCTTGAAACAAGACTGTTTTAATAGACTGGTGACAACTGCACAGTAGCATTAGTAGAACTTTCAAGTGTATCTAGTATGATAAAACGCGCCGTTGGCTCCTCTATGAACATGGGACCTCATTTATAAAAGGTGCGTACGCACATGTTCTTGGAGTGCGTATGCTAAAATCCACGGCAACATTCATATTTATAAAAACGTCTTTGACGTGGAAAAGTACTTACCACCACATCAGGGTCTGAGCAGACATACGCACTTTTCCTTGTGGCAAAGTCAGAGTACTGCAGATATTTGAACATCAAGCTGCAATATAAAAGCGGTGTGTGTGCAAGCACCGAATTCATCATAAACAACGAAGATGCAGTTTTTTTTATTTTTTTTATATTAATGGAAGCTTTTGTGAGATTAAACTGACCTTTTTTAGTACCTACTGTGGTGGTTTCTCGCTGGTCCCTGTATTTTATTTTCAAGGGTTTTTTTTTAATTTTTTTTTTTTTTTTTTTTTACAAGAGCCTTTCGAAGTCTTGATTTTACACTAATTTGTAAAATGGGTGGGGGGATTTCATAAATCAGCTGAGTTTTGTCCTGGGTGCAGCCTGTAAGAATAGGCCTATGTCGTGCAATAACGGTTTTAATAGCCTATATTCTATTCAACATCTGCTTTGCTTCTGTGAAAATGAATTGAGACCTCAGCCTCAAACTTTGTTTTTTGTCATTTACATCAGTTCTGAGCTGCATTAGTAAACTGTAAATATAAAGAAATGCCAAATCACAATTCATTTTGATATGAAACGTCCAATTTCTTTCAGTAATGTTTTTTAAAGTATTGCAAGAATTTCGTGATACTAAACTTTTTATTAGTTGTCATAGCAAGTGATTTTAAAAGTAGGATGGCTCTCTTTTTATAAGATGACTGAATTTTACTTTAATTCCTATTCTTACTTTTGGAAACCTAATTGTTGTATTTCTGTTTCTAGAAGTAATTTTAATAAGTCAATTGAAAAAAATAACCACTTTCCACAGAATAATTACACATTGTGAAATAAAAAGCATCCCCGCACGAACCTCTACCTCCGCATACAGGACCTCAATTTCAAACTCAGTAATTGTTATTTTTTTTTGTGCTCATTCTCAAGCACAGAAATTTGGATATTGGCGTGAACTTTTATATAGTAATTATATTAATTAGGGGGCGTTTACAAGGCAGAGATCTGACACCAGTCAGCTGCGCACGATTTCAAGATCATTTGCGATTTTATAAATGTCACATCTGGAAGAGAGGCGTACGCACGTGTTTTGGTGCGCACGTTCGTTTTCTCTGAATCACACTTACGCACTTTTGAGAAATTATCTTAGAACGAATTTAGGATGGTTTTTACAACATTTTATAAATGAGGCCCATGATTTCTGCCCGAGTCCCGGTGGATTGCATCGGCTGTGGGGATGACAACTCCCATGATTCCACAGTCACGGCGCATCACAGCTAAACCTGTCTGGTTTTCTTTTGAAACGCACCTCTAGCCGTGAAAATTACCTTGTGCCTTTAAAAAAAATAAAAATTCTAGTTATGCTAAGTGCAAATGAAATGCTGTTTACACAAAATAGCAGCATTTTCTTTGCAACGGCATGTTAAATATTAGTAGAGCAGATCTTTATACGTTCTGTTACATTTAACAGTTATCTAACATATATTGAGTGTAAATTATACATTTTATAAGATGAATGACACTTTATTGGGACAAAACAAAAAACCTCAGCTAATAGCTACAACACTGTGTTCAGGCGTTTTCTTTTCACTTTTCAAATATTTACTTAATTTTTATTGAAAATACATTTCTTTCTGATCTGGTATGTGAGGGGGAAAGGAGAAGCATGAGTTTGACAAAAGCTAGAATCGAACGCGGGTCAATCGTGTCAAAAGCAAACTGCTCACGTTTTCGCTGCAGCACTGATACTGCAGAAATACACGTGTCTTTTGCAGCGCTGTTTATCGCAGCCAGGCATTGGTGGGCGGAGTTAATAGATAATGAGGAGTTACGTCACGATCTTTTCACTCCGCATTGCATTTCGGGAAGGCGCCGCCATATTAGCAGGATACGCTATCCGTTCCCATGGTTACTTCTCATTCTCTATAAGGATAAATGCTTATCTTTTTTGTTTTTGCCTTTAAGTTAAACAACGATTCATTCTTCATTGTATCGTTTGCATGGAAGATAAGCTATTTTATCGCACTGCATGATAATTAGATTTTTTTCTCTTAGGTTTTGTAGAATTTGGTTTACAGTGTTTACCCGATTAGCGTGAAAACTGTCGCCCGCTGGACGCTCGCTGCTCAGTCATCATATGGTACATTGTCCAAATAAAAGTGTGTTCAACAAGCTGACAGATGTTCATCCATTTCTTTGTTGGAAATGTTTTAATGACGAAGTATAATTGTTGTCATTATAAATATTATTTTTTCCATGGCCACGGAGGAGAATCACAGACTGTGGGTCACATTCAGCGAACAGTCACAAACTCACTTTACTTATATTTATTTCAACAAATGACAACCAAAATCAAATCCCTGGGAGCTTGTTAACAGTTTTGTAGCATTTTAAAATGCTGGTTTAATATGGTAAGACAGTGATGCTAAAAGACATGCACATGAGCCAGAATATTAACGCGACATATTTAAATGTAAAGCGTTTTCCTCTCTTTAGAAAACTAATCTAGAAAGCGCTTCTGGATTAAGACAGCGATTTCTAAAGTTCCTATTTTGGGCTCATCTGTTTTTCCACACATTATGCTTTATTAGTAATGTGTGTACAGAATGTGGTCTTTAAATATCAATGTCCAGGTACATTAAGCATTCTTTATATGAGAGGAAAATGCTTAAACGCGTTGCGTTCACATTTTGATCTTATATGCATATCTGCACATAGTATATGCTTTACAATTTTAGATTTTTTTTAAATTTAGAAAGTCCAAGTTCTGCTAATTCACATGCCTAGTGAGAGTCATGCTCGCAAATAAGGTAATGTTAACTATGAAACCAACCAAATCTAAACTTTCAAAAACACACTGCACTGTGATTCTTTTACTTAGTGAGTCAGTGGGTTTAATCAGTGACATTTACAGATTTACTATTCGGCGTCTTCTCCGCCGCCGAAAAAAAAACTCCTTTCTTGGAGTTTTTACACATAGAAAAGGCCAAAAAACATATCGCATTGTCCATTTTTCTCTCAGAACGATGATCTGAGTTACTATTGCAATTATCGATGCAGTATGAATGACATACACCGGTGACATTTTTCACAATCATGACAAACAATCAAATACTGCCCTAAACTCAATAGCGGAAAGGCAGCGCTATCCTGCAAATATGGCGGATAAAGCAGTTTCCCAGAACTCAACGCGGCGTTACGTCATTCTCATTCTCTATAGCCTCTGCCAACAAATTGGTGTATTTGTCCTTAGAGTAAATACACCGTTTCCTTCTGCTTGACAGGGGAATTGAATTGTTTGCGTAACTGAAATTTTTAGTGTTAACATTATTGCTGCAATATTTAATATCTTTGAAACAATCTGTAGGCCTACTGTATAAAGAGATAAAGGTGACGTCATTTGACTTCAGAAACGTGCTGCAGAGATTAAAGTACAATTTATGTCCTACTAAAGATATTGTTTTTAGATAAACGGCGGTAGTTTGTGTGTATATAAGTAACTTGCATATACAATAGTCTCTGCCGCAAGAGTTCTTCTTGAACACGCACTGCAGATATTTTGTATGCATTTTATGTTGTGAACTTATTGCTTTATGTTGTATAGCTTCAAAGGAGTAGTTTTAATTCTCCTTGCATCACCAAATAGAATTTCGGTTTTAAATTTGTTTCCCAATATGCCTTGACAGACCTGCTGGTAAATGATTTTAGATGGGTATGTCAGAAGCACACTCCTTGTTTTCAGTTTGTATCAATTCCACAACATTTCCCACTTTTGGATTTTTCCACCTTCAACTGGGTTATTCGTAGGTTTTATGCATTTTAATTCAGGAAAGTGGCATGCATCTCATTTAAAGCTGCAGTCCGTAACTTTTTGGTTAAATTATCCAAAATGATTGAGCAAGTACATAACCAGCCAGTGTTTAAACTATCGCCTTTAGCTCGATCACCGGTAATACTTGTAGATAAAAGGCGAGAGGAGAGGGGTTTTTCTAAGTTGAGTGGTACGGATAGGTTTTCGATGGAAATTCGAGCATGTCATTACATCACGTCTGTAATAGGGATGTGCATTTTAATGCCTCGAGGCCTGTTTCATAAAACAAGTTAACCAAACAAGCCAGGCTTATTTCAGTTAGTCTGACTCATTGTCAAATTATTTGGTTCCATAAAGCAAATTTAACATAGGCCTAGATTCCGGTGGCGAACTCCGGTCCTGTAGAGCCGCAGCCCTGCAGAGTTCAGCTCTAATCCTAATTAAAACTCACCTGCCTGTAGTTTTCTAGTAACCCTTCAGACCTTGATTCTTGTTCAGGTGTGTTTGATTAGGGTAGAAGCAAGGGCTGCGGCTCTCTAGGACCGACGTTCGCCACCCCTGGCCTAGACCAAGTTTGTAGTCACTGTGGCAACTTAGCCTGCTTTTAGACCAGGGGGGTATTGCACAAAAGCAAGATAAGGGATTAAGCTGGGATTTTCCAGTTATCCTGGTTGAATTTAGCCCTGACTCAGTTGCATGCAAGCAGGCTAAATTAAGCTAAATTATGTTGCTATGGAGATTTATTCTTTGCAGCTAGCCTGCTCCAGAGCAGGCTAACAACCAGGCTAAGATTAATCCTAGTGATTTATCTGTTAGTTCTGCTGTCAATCCTACTAGAAATTAATGTTTTACAGTCACTCCATGGTCTTCTGTAAATATGTTGCATCATTTTAATTATTCTGCATTAAAATACTAGATATAGTCGTCATTCATCGAAGTAGTGCCTATTTTATGTTATTAGACTGTTCATATTGCTGTCAGATGTTTGATGAATACACATTATTGCAGTTGTTGAGATTTGAAGAAATGGCTGGTGAAGTTGCAAAGGTGGTTTCATTTAAGTCCATGACGAGGTCAATATGTAGTTTATATAGGCTTAAGTCCGATTCAGGTGTTTCCTCTTAGCGATGGCGTGCCCTTTGTTGGATGATGTACTATACGAGGAAGTGTTAATACTCAGACGAGCATTCAGGCATGAAAGAGTCTTCCGGGACAGGTCAGACCCGTTGGCCTTTGCAGACGAATATCTGACTGAGAGGTACAGATTCTCAGGTGATGGCATCCGATATCTGTGTAGGCTGCTGGGTCCAAAGATACAACACAGAACAGTGCGAAGCCACGCTCTCACTGTCCCACAGATGGTCTGTGTGGCGCTGCGATTCTTAGCAAGTGGCATGTTCCTTTAATCTCTTGGAGATGCTGAAACCTCAATAAAGGCACTATTTGCCGCAAGATCAGAAATGTTATTCTAGCACTGAAATCACTTGCGCACATATTCATCACCTTCCCTGGCCACAGAAGATTCCACCACATCAAGGAGGAGTTCTACAAGATTGCAGGTAACACTAATTACAGATTACAACAAAAAAATGTTACATTAGCACAGTCACAGTAGGAAACTCATTTTTTACAGTTTTCCCTAATGTCATTGGTGCAGTGGATTGCACCCATATCCGTATCAAACGGCCCTCAGGGGCACATGAGGGAGATTATGTTAACAGGAAATCTTTCCACAGTATCAATGTTCAGGTAAGAATGATTTATGGTTACTGTCAGCTACATAAATTATTTATGTGCATTAAATGACCTTAATAGGTCACATTTTATTGTTACAGATGATCTGTGATGCTGACTGCCTTATCACAAATTTAGAGGCAAAGTGGCTTGGCTCGGTCCATGACTCCAGAGTCTTTCGGGCCAGTAGTATTTACCAGAGACTCTCACTAGGTAAGCCACCCCAATTTTTTTAAAGCACCCTGGACATCATGTGTGTGTCAGAAGTTTTACTCTGCTAGTTGTAATAATTATATTTTGTATTCTCAGGTGAGTTCTCTGGTGTGCTGCTAGGAGACAAAGGCTATGCCTGTGAGAAGTTCCTTTTGACCCCCCTTGCAGACCCCCAAACTCCAGCACAGCAGGCTTACAACCATGCCCATGCCAGAACGAAGGCTCGAATCGAAATGACCTTCGGCCTCCTGAAATCACGATTTCAGTGCCTGCACCACCTGAGGGTCTCCCCAGACAGGGTCTGTGACGTGACTGTTGCCTGCACAGTGCTGCACAATATTGCCAGCCTAAGAAAAGAAAGGGCTCCCAGAGTTGCTTTGGATATTGTCTGGGACAATGCTGCCATCTTCCCAGATAACATAAATGGTAGACTGGTCAGAGAACAATATATAGCAAATTATTTCAGTTAATTTTGTTTTGATTTCGCCTATCCTTTAATAAAGCATAATGTATGTCAATCTTTCATGTGTGCATGCATTTTGTTTGACATTAGTAGCACACACTGTGTGGTTATCTTCCCAAATTCTTGTTCCAATTCACTGGATCAATAACTATATAGTGTACTGGACATTAATGAAAACGGTACGAGACCACAATGTTTTTGTATTTTTTTTATTTTGCTGTCATCACTTGTCAGCTTGGAGCTTTTGAGAGAAAAAATAACGATGATTAATACATTGTGCAGTCATGGTTGCAGTGTGAACTGAAATCACTTACTTCTCTCTCTAGTTTCTGGATTTCCAAGTCCAGTTTCCTCAGTGTATTGCGTTTAATTTCCATCTCAAGGTCCATGTCCTGCAGCTTTCTCTTGTTCACTTCGATCTTGCTCTCTGCCAGCTCTATCTGTCTCTTAAGATCCATTGTGTAGAGATGTCTGACAGTTTGTGAATTCTGTAAAACACCTATCAATTAGCACAGCGGGATTTGTGCATAATGTAGGTTTACTTTAGGCAATACTCACTATGTTACTAGGCTGCTTATCAGGCTGCACAGTGTCTGGATCCTGTTAAAAATATATGTTCTATTAGAATCACATTGCTGACTACTTATCCATTATGGACTAAAAATTTACACAAAATTGACATGACACCTCAAGCCTTCTGGAGTCCAGCAACACCGTCTCATCATCGGCAGAAGTGCACTCCACTGCTGCAGATGTGCCTTCCCTCTGCCATATTCAATAGAACTTGTATTGATAGTTTTGACAGGATGTGCCAAGCCTATGATTTTAATAAAGAGTACTCACCGGCAGATCATAGTCTGGTGGCTCCAGAAGTGTAAGTGTGTTACCAGACACTGCAAGGGAAGGCAAAGTCAGACAGTCCACATAAAAAAAATCTAAATATTTGATTGCAGTAGAATGGCAATAATGTACTTTGTATGAAGAGGCCAGTTTCTCTTGCTGGGCCAGAGTCAGTGGCTGTCCCTCCCTGGATCCCTTCCATCACTGGCTTCCCTTTATTCAACTCCAGGGCCAGCTCCTCTGCTGTGGTGAAGTCTTGGTTTGGAGGGCCACCGCCCGTGCCAGATACATGAGCCTTTTTTTTAATGCTGAAATCAATACAGACAATAAAATATGTCAGCAGACACTATTCACCTAATTTGTAAAGAAATGTTCACCCATCAAGTCACTTACCAGCCTGCAAAATGTTCTTTTACTTAATCTTGACTTGCTGCCAGGTCCTTTTTTGGACAGACATGCTTGTTCTTTTGGATGGATGTATGGATGGATGTGCATAGTGGATAAGTGTTTGCAATTAATCATACATGTGTTTGCATGAGTAACATGCATGTCCATTGGTCACATTTAAGGCAAAGTGTACAACTGTTAATTTATGGAAATGACAAATAACTGCTTGAATTGTAATTATGATGGCTTCAGTGGAGCACTGGTTATTTGGACTACTTACGCATTCAATCGGTCCGCTATTGTCTGCCAGGCGTTTTCTCTTTGTTTTATTATAGCAGCTGTATTTCCCTTTTTACATATTATATGTTTCACCTCTTCATATGTTTCCATTAGAAGCTGTTGCTCAGTTGGCGAGAAGTATGCCGCACGGGTTTTATCCATTTTTGCATCATTGATTCTGTGATCGAGCCCGTGGTCTGTTTAAGAATGCCGTGAACGTGCACTTATCCCAACTATATACACCTGGCTTGACATAGCTGCACATTCTCATCCTGGCTCAGCAAACGTGCAACGGACTAAGCCAGGATGCGCTGATTAAACTAGGTCAAGCCGCGCCTTTTCTGTTATCCTGGCTTCTTATTCACTTTTTGAGCAATGCCCCTCAGGAGTGCTTAGGCTGAGACTCAGGGTCCAATTGCAGCAGCTGAGCTAGACTGTCACAACAGGAAGCCGTGCATGTGCCTGCGACGACTTCCAGGTCATTGTTAGCTCTCAGTGAAGTCACCCACCGCAGGGCCAAACAGACCTGTGGAGAATACTGGAGAGTCAAAGGAGGCTGTCTGTGAGCATCCTTGATCTCCCATTACTCTAGCCAAGTTGGCCATTGCTTGTATCGACAGCTTGGTCATGACTAACTAGCATGCAGAGCAAACTATTGCACCTCAGCTTCTTAAACGCAAATGATCAGTCCCTCTTAATTCTCTTCTGCTCACATGGTGGCCACTGCGGCAACTGCAAAACGGCACAGATTAAGGCCTTTTGGGATCAATTATAATGTGCGGTGTTAGAATATACATAAATGAATTAGTGTTTGAGAGAAATGCAGAAATAATTTTCCGTGGAATGGCTTGAACTGCCAGGGTTTGCACATATAGTTGCATGTGTTGCGAAAAAATCGTCTGTGCAATGAATTAGTTTACTAAAGTAGCACGCATGCGTTTTGCGATTTCTGTCTGTTTAAAAAGCTGTTGTCAAACAAAGAGAACATTTAATGGCATAAACCATTTATTGAAAAAACATATATTGCCGCAATCATATGTTTATTGTATGGTTCATCAGGTAAAATGTCTCAATCTGCATTTTATTCAGCTGCAGATAGCTGGATGCCTCGCCTTTGTCCATATAAGGGATTTCCTGGAATGAGTTTCTGCACGAGGGTGCCTTCTGGCGATGAGTATGAATGATACAGACATTACATGCTCAGAACCTCTTGGGTAAAAATAGGAAAAATAACACAGCAGAAAACTACCTTTGAACAGGAAGTGACGGATCATTTACATACATATTCACAGCTGGTCTATTCGCATGGGATAAGCATTTTTCTGACCTTTTTACAGAAGGTAAAAGTCACTGAAATCTTTACTGACATTGTCCATAATGATTACTGAGATGGCACAATCACTGAGAAGCTCTGGTAATAATTACTGTACTCCACCTCTCCATTGGCGCTTTTCCACTGCATGGTACGGCACGGTACGGTTCACTTTGGGGGGGGTTTCCACTGGGTACAGTACCTGGTACCTGGTACTTTTTTTAGTACCACGTCAGTTGAGGTTCCAAGTGAACCGTACCGTTACCAAAACGTGACGTGTAAACTCTGCTGATCACTGATTGGCTGGAGAGAATCGTCACTGCCTGCGTCACTGAACTTGCGACACAAACACAACAGAACCGCTAGATTTAAATCCGCACAGCCAGCGAAGGATCGAACGCAACTGTTTTGAACGAGCACACCTTTTTTAACAACCAACAAGTGGCTGTTTCGTTGTCTGTTGAGGAAGTACAAACGTTCCTTTCGTTGATAGCAGAGGAGGGGATCCAGTATGGGATGATATTAGACACAAAATGATTAACAGATGCACGCACAGTTATCCATGTACTGCATACATTTTATACATGTATCTTACTAACCACAAACAAATGCCTTTCAATTTGATTCTGTGGAATTCAGGATTAAATGATTGTGCAGGGATTTGTACAAATACAGACATGTTTGTGAATAAAAATGTTCTGTTCTGCATTAATATATCATAAATTGCTCATGCAAAAAGGAATCCGTGCATATGTGGATCAGGTGACACGTGTGCTTTAATTGATGTCTAGTTCGAGTCGATCTTGTTCGGTTCATTTGGATTTTGAGACTTCATTTTCGCAGTTTACAGCATTTCACGTCCCCCACACACACAACTACCAACGAACAAGGCCCAGTGCAATTCATTAACCTGTACACGATTTGAAAAATTTACAAATGTGCGTCACTACACTGACACAAATGCTTTTCAACCGGTGTCTGCAGATTATAAAATTACATGTAATGTGCAGCATTTTTTTTTTTTTTTTTTTTTTGTTTTTTGTTCAAACAGAGACATATTTGTGAATACAAATGTTATAGTTTGTATTAAAGTATCGTGATTTGTGCATGTAGCGATTAAAATGTGCATTTGTGGATCAGGTGACACACGTGCATTCATTCACGTCTCTTCTGAGTCGATTCTATTTGATTCATTTGAATTTTGAGACTTTCGTTCTGCCCTTTTAGCCTGTCCCAATCCACACACACACAGCTCGCGTCCAAGCAGCTGAGACACAAAGTCAGCGACCACTAGATGGCACTAGCCCCAGTCACATGTGCGCATTCCATTGAGTACGGTTTTATGAATGTTACATTGTGTTTTCTTTGTTTCTTTTTGGTTTGGCTATTCTCCTCTACCGTAGAAATATAATAAAGATGTTTTATTGAACTTGTTCTAACTTAACTTGTCTTAAGACACAGAATAGCTTGTATTAATTTTGCCAAACAAGAACTTCGTGACGGTATCTTGAAGGGGCGACGCGGAATGAAACTGTTTTTCAGGAGTTTTTGACATGTGAATAATCCCGCCTGCTCTAAAGCGGAACTAAACTGCAGAGGCAACGCAAACCGAGCCAAGACACATGTAAATCTAATCCCGTCCGAATAAGGGTCTTATCCATAGACTGTATAAAAACATGGACGTAGTGTCCGTGACGTCACCCGTTGAATTCTGAAGAGCTTTTTTGAAGCCCAAAGTGGGCGGAGCCGGTCGTCGCCATCTTGGTAGCGCGTCACCACGCGTCACTCCTGGATAATCGAAAATGGGCAAAGAGGCGAGACGTGGGTGGCGCTGAGGTGAAGTGTTCACTGCACAGACGAGAAGCCTTTTTAGGAGTCCAGTTCTGTCATTTCACGTTGACTCCTGTCTGTCTGAGAGGTCTGGATCACCTAGAAGGAAACTTTACACAGACACATAATAGTTTACCTTTTTCGCGACTACTTTGCACAGTCCTCATTCTGTTCGGGACATTTTAAAACACTTCATTTGACTTAATGCATTAAGATAGTGTTTTTCAAAGACCAAACTCATAAAACACGTTATTGACAAATCATACTTCTGTACAGACAAGCCAGATGAAGGGTTTCCCCCCAGGAAAAAATTAGAACGCAACGCGCTTTCGCGTTTTCCTCCCATAGAAAACCGTTATAAGGAAAACGCTTACATGGCTTAATGCATTAAAACAGTGCTTGTCTGTACATAGTATGATTTATTAATCATGTTTCGTCTTTTAAAAACAGTTTTAATCGGTTTTAATTCATTAAGCCACGTTAAGAGTTTTTCTTAATGGTTTTCTATGGGAGGAAAATGCTTAACGAGTAACGTTAATTACAGGCCTAACGTTACAGCTAATCACAGTCTGTCGGATTCTGGTGTGTAGTAGAGTTTTGAATAAAATTATAAAGAATAAATTAATTAATAAATAAAATTACATTACAATATCACTCACCGGAAAAAATGGATCCCAGACTTGGACGGTCTGTTAGTACAATTAACCGCACAACAAGACATTTTATTTGATCATTTTAAGAAATAATCACGAAAATAACCCATAGACTGAATAAAACAAAAGCAGAAACACTGCAGAGATGCCAAGTTCAGCGGCTGATCCACCTGTCACTCAAGTGGCCACGCCCTTAATTATGCAGAATTTTAAGACTCAATATAATTTAAATGGATGAGTTATAAAAAAATTCACCCCCCTCACAGTTGTCATGAAGGGCAAAATTATGGGATTACATTTGTGTCAATTAAAATGAATGTAATTTTTCAAGAAACATAAGAAAATATAAATTGAAACTGAATAAAATGTCTTTGAAACTGAAAAAAAATGTAATGCAGGCAAAATCTTTGACTTTGTTTTTAATACACTGCATGTTTTCTCTTCTTTCATTCGCTGAGCTGTACTTACAAATGCGCTTCCGGAGTTTTCATTTACGCTTCTAAAGTTTTCGTTTACGCTTCTGAAGTTTTCGTTTACGCTTCTGAAGTTTTCGTTTACGCTTCTGAAGTTTTCGTTTACGCTTCTGAAGTTTTCGTTCGCCATTCTGACACAAATCTCTCTTGGGGGCGGGGCTAGCAGCAGTGTGTTCTCATTGGCTACTGAGTTTTTGATTGACAGCTTCTTGACCTGGAAGTGAAGGCGTCGATGTTGCCTTGCCAGTGTGGATGTGAGCGTCTCTTAGCAGCTAGCGTGTCATGTTTGTGGGGGGGGTGGAGGTGGGTGTGTGGGGGCTGGGGGGGGGGGGGATCCAATTTCATTTTGTGTATAAGTAGGAGTTTTTTTTTTTCTTTGAAAATTCCATGGTGCTGTGCCTTATCGTTGCTACTACTCCTGTCCACATAAGCTAGTGGTTTTGTGGGGGGATGGGGGGGGGGGGGAGGGGCGTGCGAGATGGGGTCATGGAACGGGGGGGTGCGAGAGAAAAAGAAGGTCATATTGAGGTTTAATTATTAAAGTACTCTATATAATACTGGAAATATTGTATAATGTCCAATGTTCTTGTAGGATATTGGTTTATTGCTCATGATTCTTTTGCATTGTAGGGTCTAATTAGGTTGTGCCGTTACATTTGAAATACTGACATATATGTGATATATTTCATACATCAAAAAAGTCTCTCTTCAAGCTCATTTTATTACATATTCCACACAAAGAATGTTCTTGCAGCCAATTGTATTTATCATGCTGATAATTTTGTTTAGTTAACATTATCTAACGTTTAAAGTTGGAAATACATTTGAACAATCATCAAGTCTTTCAAGTGTAACTTTTATAAACCAGTTTTAATGAATGTAAATGTAAATGAAAATATGAATTGGTTCAAATAAATGTAAATTCTTTATTGTCACTGTAGCATATACACAAGTATCAAAGTGAAAGTCTTGGAAGCAATTATGTTGTGACAGGAAAGAGCAGAATCCACGAAACACTAACTGCATAGTATACAGTAATGCACAGTATTCTCATAATTTACATTACTACACAAAATGCACAAGAACATAATATACAGAATATGTTCACAATTCATAATGTTTTAAACTGCAATGATCCTTTCAACAGTTCCTGTTACAGTATAAGTTACAAAACAGTGAATGTGTATGTTATGTAATTGAGTGCAATATCAGTCTTTACAGGAATATTCCACCCCAAAAAATTGAAAATTCTCTAATTTACTCACCTTCATGACATTCCAGATGTGTATGACTTTTCTTTCTTGACATAAACACAAAGATTTTTAAGAAAATAATCCATCTCTGAGAATCCACATAACACAAGTGAATTGTAGCCCATGCACGTATGACAGTTGATCAGAAGTGATTGTTAATAGTCAAACGTTTAAGTTATTAGTGTTCTTATCTGTTGTTTCACTTCAAAATATACTGATTCATCCATTAAGGTCAGATGGATTACTGTCACGGTAGCTGTGTGTGGTTTTTAAAGCATCTTTAGGACTCACAGAGATGGATTATTTGCCTAAAAATCTTAATTTGTGTTTACCTGTCCAGTCGAAAGAAAGTAATATGCATTTGGGACAGCATGAGGGTGAGTAAAAGATGAGAGAATTTTTATTTTTGAGTGAACTATCCCCTTAACAATCATATGCTGTTGGTATGCTAATGCAAGATCAAAGTGCAACCTCTTGTGTACTTGTGAACTGTGTTTGTTTTAATCTAGAGCTCCAAAGAAATTAAAAATAGTTGCTATAATATATTGCCTGAGATCAAGATCCCAGCCATTCAACAGGTGGGTGGTCTAGCACCCGTAGACTCTTGTCTGATGGGGCATGGGATCTCTGGAACTAAAAAAAAACCGCTGTACCATCAAACCAGGGTACAGCACAGAATTTTGTTTATGGAAAAAGTTGTCTCCGCTCCCCTGGAACTATAAGAAAGGACATGTAAATTAAAGTCTAAACAATACAAACTGCTTTGAAAGAAAGAACTTCCCCCCATTAAACATCTTCCACTTAAATGTATTCAAACCAAAACAAATAAAACCACATATAAATTTTTTTTAATATATATTATTATCAAGTGTTATATATATATAATATCATTACCTAAGTACTAAATACCTCAAAATAATGCACCACGTACATTGTAATCCCCCTGTGTCAACCATATAAGATGGCTTGTATACCCTAGTTACTGGAAAACTCTTTCAGTCATAATTATTTGCATTATTTGAATTTGCCTGAATACCCCCAAAATATCATCTGAACCTGACAATCTTTTGCATCATTATTACCAGTGCAAAATCTGGACCAGAAAAAGCATGGTAAAAGGCTTTACTAACCTTGCTAAAGTTGACCAGGCAGTGATTGACAGCGCTTTTGTAAAATGGCATTGGTCATTGTCAGATACAGTACATTTAGTACTTTACATTATGTGCTGGGGGAAAATATGAACTATCGAAGCAAATATGATCTAATTAAAGACTGTAACGTAGATAACCAGGTCCTGTAATGATTGGGTTAAATCAAGAAAACTTACCAAAAGTATCCTGATAACAACGATGATTAATGATAATGAAATCATCTCAACAATGTAGTGTAGCAGCAGATAAATATTGATAAAATAATAATAAAAAAATCTTTATATATCTTTTTATATCATTAAAATGAAATTGGAAGCCGCTAACACATCCACACTGATAAGGCAACACTGTCACTGACGCCTTCACCTCCAGGTCAAGAAGCTGTCAATCAAAAACACAGTAGCCAATGAGAACACACTGCTGATAGCCCCGCCCCCACGAGAGATTTGTCTCAGAATGGCGAACGCAAACTTCAGAAGCATAAATGAAAACTTTAGAAGGTGAACCGCAAAGACACTTCAGAAGCGAACGAAGAACTAAGATCGTAAAACGAAAACTTTCAGAAGCGTAAAGAAAATTTCAAAACGAAACTTTAAGAAGTGTCAATCAAACGAACACCTTCAGAAACGTAAGATAACCTTTGAAGGTAGTGGCATTTTAACATGGAGAGTCGATGGATTGAGTCGATTTCTTTTCTTGGGCAGCCAGCCTCTAGCGGGCCAGTGGACGATTTTACAGTTTAAGCACTTCCGTGTTTGCTTCAGGAGATAGAGCCTGATGTTGCCCGCCTCAGAACTGAACACACATCAAGACACCTTCACAACCACCTTCACTGTCTTTTCACTCTTCTGTAGGCCTAGTCTTTACCCTCTGTGGAATTTATAAAAACTGTTCCATAGTCACGTAATCGCGTACACCTGTGATCTGATCTTCCTGCGTCGCCTCATGTTTCCAAGTATTTACCATCACACACGAGTAAAGAGGCTGTTGATCCACTATTAATACAGTACGGCTGTGATTGGGCCGCCACTGATCACATGACTGGATTCGCAAACAGACACACTCCACACTGCCTTTTATACACAGCTCATAAATGAGAAGTTGTACAATTTTTTAAAAAAAAATACTTAAACAATAAAAAGTTAATCATTTAGCGTGGAGCGAGCCGATATATTATTAGGACCAAAGATATATATGCTCCATAACCAAAAGAATTACAATAAACTGTAAAATGAATATTCCTGTTTCATGGTCCTGGCTTCATTTTTATCTTCCTGCTGAGTACGTTAATATCAAACTCACCTTAATTTTCAAACAAATGTCTATCCTAGACTAACATCCCCCATTAAGGAACACCTTGAAATACTGGGAATTTTGAAAATTGTGAATCCAAATCCAGGCCTGAAAAAGAAACAAACATATATGGAAATTGAAGGATAAATCCTTTATATTTTAAATTGTACTGGATTAAAACTAATTATGAAAGTTTAAAATAAATCATGTTAATTCCCACACATTTTAGGAGTCACGTTTTTAGGCTAATTGCCATCTACCCGGTTATTGCCGTGAAATGTGTCTATTTGCTATTTTTCACATATAATTATATATAGTGACTAGCTAATAATGCTAACAACCTGCTAGTCACTTGTTAATCATGCTAGCAACATGTTCACAACATTTAGTAACTTGCTATATGCTAGCCACATGAATGAATGAATGGTGCATTTATATAGCGCTTTATTTTGTATTGCTGTACACCCAAAGCGCTTAACAATCATATGAGGGGGGAATCTCCTCAAACACCACCAGTGTGCAGCATCCACCTGCAGCCATNACAAGCTCTTGGTGAATAAAGATGATCTGTAAAGTTGCAAAGAATAAAGTCTTGAATCCAAAGAGATATTCTTTATAAAGTTCAGAGTCAGCCACACCTACCTAAACCGGCTCGTTCTAACACGCCCCCACATGTCTAGTCGCTCTGGGAAGATTTGCATAACGCCGCCAAATGTTCACACAAAGAAAGAAGGCATAACTTTTATTCTCGCTGTAGTATTGTTGTTGCCGCCGCCATGTCGTGAAGGCGCTGTGTGCTTCGTTGTGAAAGCGAAACTACTTTGTTTGGTCTTCCAAAGAGTACGATATCCGCTTCGTCATACCTGGAGCTGATCCGTGCTGGTTGCTGAGGAAATACATCAACTTTGTGCTGTGGATCGCCGAATCAGCTTTCACCGTGGACGAAGCGGAGTCCAGCGGGGTCGTCACATGTGGTTGCCGCACGCCCTCCGGACGCTCCATCGAATCCGCCGCCTCTGCTCACTCAAGCCCTCCATCCGTTCCTCACACTAGCCCCCAGCCTCGGCTCACTCTAGGCCGCCGCCGCTCACTCTAGGCCGCCGTGTGTGACGCTGTGTTTTGTTGTGAAAGCGAAACTACTTTGTTTGGCCTTCCAAAAAAGGACACGACTAGAAATCAGTGGTTAAGTTGTATTTACAACACTGTTCCAGAACACTTCAACCCAAATATTTCGATATGTCCAGCGCATTTTATGAAGGACTGTTTACTGATCCTTGGAGAGTAGACTACATGCCGGCTTTTCTGACTCACGTTAGTAAGTTTTTTTTATATTTAAAGAGTTTTTATTTTTTATATTTTTATATTTAAAGCGAGTTTTTTGAACAGTGTAGAGTAGCACTTGTTTGTCATTCCTCTGATCACAAATGCAGACATGGTTTTATGTTTACGCGGCGCGGCGCGATGCAACGCAACGCGTAAAAAGACAGTATAAGTCATTATAATCCATAATTATGTCCCCACTGGATGCAACAAATGCCTCGTTTATAATGGGTTTTAATGTTTTTGTCTCGTCGCTCCGGCCGGACAGGGCATTACAGTATGGTGAGGGGCGTAACATTTACGTCACACGTGGACCCCCAGCTAGAGCAACAGCTAGCTTGGAGGTATTCGGCCAATCACAACTCATTGGATAGCTGGCCAATCACAGCATACCTCGCTTTTTTTTAGACCGATGAGCTTTGTAAAAATTGAAGAGTTTCAGAAAGGCGGGACATAGAGGAGAAACAATAATGTACAGCATGTGGAAAATAATGTGTTTTTTTAACCTTAAACCGCATAAACACATTTCATTACACCAAATACACAAAATAATGTTCTTTTTAGCAACATCATATGACCCCTTTAAAAAAAAAACAGTTAAACAGCTTGGGGGTAAGAAGTGTATATAGAGGGTTGAGATCATTTTTAGTTTATACACATTATAAAGTTAATATTAAAAATTTAATATTAAATAGTATTTAATTATATTATAGTTAAATATTTTTCATATTTTAATATAACAGTTTCGCTAGCTTAAGGACTATGGAAGCATATAGGTAGCGAAACATATCAAATCAATTTGTGTTATACATTTTCATCTTCATTTCGCAACTTATAAAGCGTTCAAATGTGCATGCAATTTACATATTAAGACTACTGTTGGAAATGGCAAATGTAAATTATAAAATTTAATTTATTTTTAAAATTTAATTTTCATTTTACTTTTGCACCAAACTTTGCACGTATGGGTAATGGAAAATGTAAATTTAAATACAGAAATACAATGCCATTTTGAATATTGCGTTGCCATTTTGAATATTGCATTGCCATTTTGCATGTTTATGTGAGAGAGAGTGTGTGTGTGTGTGTTTATGTGAGAGAGAGAGTGTGTGTGTGTGTGTGTGAGAGAGAGAGAGAGTGTGTGTGTGTGTGTGTCTGTGTGTGTTTGTGTGTGTGTGTGTGTGCGCGTATGTTTATGTGGTTTTATGAGGACACAAATTTGTATAATTAAAATGGGTATGACAGGTATTACAACGAGAAGGTGATTTATGAGGACATTTTCAGTGTCCCAGTAATTCAAAAGGCTTATAAATAATTCTGAATGAGTTTTTTTGAAAATCTAAAAATGCAGAAAATCTCCTGTGAGGGGTAAGTTTAGGGGTAAGGTTGGTGTAGGGCAATAGAAAATACGGTTTGTACAGTATAAAAACCATTACGCCTATGGAGAGTCCCCATAAACAATAAAAAACAAACCTGTGTGTGTGTGTGTGTGAGTGTGAGTGTGTGTTGTTGTGCATCCCAATCGCTTACTTACACTACGCCTTAATGAATGTACTCTTCTGTGAAGAAAAAGTACACACTTTTGATTGTGCAGTAAAAAAAGTAGGCACGCTTTGGGACAAACACATGCACACACACTTCTGGCAGAGATCTAATGTCCTTGCGTTATTAAGCCTGTGGGCGGCACCATAATGTTGACTGACAGGCTCGAAGTACACACACACAGAGAACGCTATATTGCCTTAATATTGTCTCCGAATGTTGATTTAGAATGTTACACGTTGTAGAGGAATTTAAGTGAGGACACGAATATCATGTCTTATCTTAAAACGAACATAAAACAAACCCAACAGAACCGTGAGCACATTTAAACTAGAGGATTCACACGTTCATTCATTTAAAACACTACTCCACACAGGAAAAACAGACACCCAGCTACTTACTGACCTGATGCAGACAGATACAGCTGAAGCTGACTGATATCGTCGGGGTCTGGAGCGAGATAAAGCAACGTGAAAATAAGCGGTGCAGCCTCAAAACTGCCCAAATGGCTCTCAATTAGAGCGCGCTGCAGTTCCACTTTTCACCACAGATTTACAGTAGGTAGATTATTAGCGGTTTTTCTGTCACGCTAAAGCCTGTCCGGCTGCTGGCTCATGAATATTAATCATGTTGTCTGCGTCAAGTCAAGTCGGTCAATAAAGTCAAAATGATTGGTCACATGTGAGACCCACTGTAATCCAACTCCAAAGACCAAATAAAAGGAACACTAAATAGTGCGCTTACAATCAACAGTTGTGCGTGCTCTCTCTGTCTCTGTGCTCATACAGTGAAATGGCAGAAGCCAATATTTCAGCGGATCAGGGCCAGTTCAGCTGTTCAGTGTGTCTGGATCTGCTGAAGGAACCAGTGACGATTCCCTGTGGACACACTTTCTGTAAGAGATGCATCTCAGGTTGCTGGGATCAGGAGGATCGGAAGGGAATCTACAGCTGTCCTGAGTGCAGACAGACCTTCAGTCCGAGACCAGTTTTAGGTAGATGTGTGGTGTTTGATGAGATGGAGAAGCTCAAGAAGACGAGACTCCAAGCTGCTGCTGTGCTGACAAGTACTGACAAGCAGTGTATCTGTATGCAGTATTTGATGGATGAACACAAAAATTATAACACTGTTTCAACTGCAGCGGCGAAAACAGAGAAACAGGTAAAGTCCTGCTCCATACTGGATCTCATGAGCGACAGTTAATGTTGTTCTCTCCTCATTTGTTGTGAGATTTTTCTCTCAATCAGAGAAACTGATGTAATCAGTGCTTTGATAGAAAATAGAAATAGTTATTAATTGATATTATATTATCAATTTAACAATATTTCATAATATTACTGTTTTTACTGTATTTTTATCAAATAAAAGCAGCCTTGGTGAGTAGAAGACTTCTTTCAAAAACATTAAGTCCAACCCCAAACCTTTGAATGGTAGAGTGGATTTAATCAGAGTTTTGTTTTCTGCAGAGTCATCTGGAGAAGAATAAGAGAAAGATTATCAAGCAGAAAGATGAAGATCTTCAGGAGCTGAGAAAGGCTGTGGTGTCTCATAAGGTGAGTTTGGGGAAGAAGAAAAGTTTGAGACTTTGCTCCAGTGCTGGAGCTCTTTTAGTCCCACTGAAGCCACTGTGTGATTGTGATGTGTGTCCTATAACAGCGCTCTGCACAGAAGCAGTGAAGAAACACCCCCCCCCCCCCCCCCCCCCCTCACCCCACCCCCCCCCCCCCCCCCACACCCCCCCCCCTGTGAGGATCTTCAATCAACTCATTCCGCCCATTGAGAAACGGCACTCTAGGTGAAGCAGGGATCCGAGACAGGAAAAGAGCTGAATGAACGAGCTGAAGAGCACCTGGAGAGACTGAAGAAGGAGATCACTGAGCTTTCAGAAACACTGGATCATGTTCATCTTCTCCAGGTAACAGAGATCTTCTCAAACACTGAGGACTTTAACAAGCTTTTGTGATTACAGAGAGTTTGTGCTTTTGTCTTTGTGTCTGTAATTTGCCTTTGGTCTTTCAGTGTCTTTCTGGATCTACAGAAGGCTTCACTGTCAGTTCTCATCAGACTTTTGATGCTGTGGTGAAATTAGTCTCTCAACTCAGCGACAAACTGCAGTTCTGCAAAGAAGAGACCGAAAAGATATTTGGAAGAGGTAAACAGCAAATCTTTCTCATAAATGAGTTCAGCATCTTTAATTAAATATAAGGTCGTTTAAAGTTGTAGTTTTCTTTCATTTTCTTTCATTGTGAGATTCAGATGTGTTTTGGTGTCAATAGGGAAATCTGTCCCGGTCATTCTCGCTCCTGAATATCACACCAGACAGCAGTTCCTACAATGTAAGTTACTATGAATAATTAACACATACTGTATATGAATTCCAGTCTCATGCGAGAGTTTTGTTTTACATTAATTGTATAATTCAGTTAAGTTTTTTAACTTTGTGTATTTAAAATCATGGGCTGCAACAAATAAATGAAAATAATGCTACATTTCATTATGGATTAGTTCCATCTGTGACAATGAAAAACTGCATCAGTGATGTCACTTTACAGTATTTGGCCGTTAAGACATTCAAAGTTTTTTTGAGTACAGACATTTTGCAACAGCATTTTGAATTCTTTGTGCTGTGTCTTGTTGTCCGAGATTTATATATTCATGTCTTGTGTTACAGCAAACACACATTATATAGTTTTGGCACAGATACGGGAGATATTTTGAACAGTATATGTGTGCATGTCATTCAGATAGAGAACTATTCTATTCTATTCATTTTGATAGAACATATGTGGATTGAAATTAAATCTAGGTTTCATATTTCACACTTTTAACACAAGTAATGCTATTTTATAAAACAATTTTGCGCACAGTATTTAGCATAGACTTGTTGCAGCCCTAAAATAAATTCTACTTCATTTCATTGATGATTTTATCAATTAGAGATACAGTCCAACTTTATCATTATAAAATAATAGCTAATGTGTTATATTAATGATGGAAGGTCAAGAATGATGTGCATTTATCTTCATCAGATTACCGTCTGTTGACTCTGGATCCAAACTCAGTGCATAATTGGCTTCGTCTGTCTGAAGGAAACACAGTGATCACTTATGCTGACAAACATCAGTGTTATCCTGATCATCCGGACAGATTTGATTGTTGGATCAATGTATTGTGTAGAGAGAGTGTGACTGGATGCAGTTACTGGGAGGTGGAGTGGAGCGGTTATAGGGGATTCGGAGTGGCTATAGCAGTGGCATATAAGAGCATCAGCAGGAAGGGATGGGCACCTGAGATTTTAGCTGGTCTTAATAATCAGTTCTGGAGTTTGTTCTGCTCTCCATACTGTTGCATATTCTGGCACAACAACACCAAGACTGAACTCCCTTTGACATCCAGCCATAGAGTAGGAGTGTATGTGGACCACAGCGCAGGGATTTTGTCCTTCTACAGCGTCTCAGACACAATGAGCCTCATCCACAGATTCCAGACCACATTCACTCAGCCGCTCTGTGCTGTGTTTGGGGTAAATGAACACTCAGCGCTGAAACTGTGTCGTCTAAACAATTAAATCATACACAGATTCTGCACAGTATCTTGTTATATTACATGATGAATCAGTAATGGTAAAATGTCTATATGGGACTTAATGTTTTCACTTGTAATAAATGTTTAATAATCACAGATGTATTAAGCTATCATCAGATGAGTATAATAATGTAGTGTAAGTATTGTAAATGAATAACAAATTTGTGAAATGTAGTCTTTGTTGAAATTTGATGTAACTTGTTTGACTGTCAAACGTATTGTTTAAATCTCCCAATAAAACATACAGTGGCAAGAATAAGTTTGTGAACCCTTTGGAAATGTCTTCTGTATTGATTTCTCTTAAAATGTGGTCAGACCGTAATTTAACTTACAGTTATAGACAAACACTATATGACTAAACTACTAACACAAACTGCTGTACTTTTATTTGGTAGATTGAGTAATCCTTCATATTCACAGTGCAGGATTGAGAAAGCATACAATTTAGTAACAAAAACTGGATATTTTTAAACAGAAATTGTTTTGTTTTGTGTCCGTGTTACTGGAACATTGTGTGTTTTATAACCTCAGGTAAAGACATTTGTGTTCCGGAATCCCTCCTGAAAGCTCTATGCTTCCGCGTCCAGATCATCAGCATGAAAACCATTTGGATTTTACCGTACCGTAATAGCAATCAGAGTAATAGAATGCTGTATTTTTTTTAACAGCAAATATTGTACTACCGTAATGAGCATTACTGCTTTAATGGCGTGTACGGTAAAATGAAGACACTGTTTTTGCCACAAAAATAACATTTATTGACTTTAAAATGTGAAAACATTTTTATTTTGCATAAACCTAAAAAATGTAAAGTTTTTAAACTATAAAATCTTTTGTGACCGACTCTGTTCCAGTATAGGGTACATGTCAAACATCACATGACAAACCAGAAAACAGGTCTCATTACTGCCACTTGTCAGAAAAAGTGTTAACAGCATTATATACAATTTTTAAAAAAAACGATATCTATTGATTTTATTTTGAGGTAAAAAGCTAACTTAGCTAAGCGTTTAATATCATTTTTCAATATCAGTGAGAAGAAAAATAAAGAACATTTATATATCAATCTTCATACATTACAGACATCAATTAAGCTAATCTTTGGTATCTTTTCTTGAAGGCATTTTAAGTAAAACAGCTCTATATGTAACGAGTGCACACAGAAGACCTAAACGGGATGCAATGAACCTGTTTTCTGGTTTCTGCATGTGACGTTCAGCATGAATCCTATTTTCTTTCCTGAACTGGACATGAGCTGGCATCGTCTTCCTGGGCTGGAGGCTTCTGCCCTGCAGTCAATAAAAATGTGTTATTAAATGTAGACAGGGACGTGCACAGAGATTTTGAGGGGCAGGGGCTCAAGTGGAAAAAAAGGGAACCTCTCATATTTATTAAAATTTTTTCCTAAACAAAACGTTAAATACGTTAGGGATTTTTCTGGATTTGATCGATAACGATAATTAGATGATATTTTGCCGAGTGTGTTATTGTGGCTGATATATTAAGACAACAGTGGACAGCTGACTCCTAAGTTTTGATATCTGCCTATTCGGGTGTGGGTCAGTTCACAGCAGTGAGAAGAAATTAACACTTTGCCAAGAGTTGAAATTGATTTTTACCTTTATAAAGCCATTTCTAAAGTGTGCATCATCTTTTCAGTCAAATTTTTAAATTGAATCAGTCAGTTAGAATAATAAATCATTTGGGCTGTGCAACAAAATGTGCCATCTTGCAATGCAGAGAAAACACAGAAGCTGCATTAGAAGGGTCATTTAGATGTATTTACTCACTGTTTAATGCAGAACATGAATGCGTTTATCCTGCAATTACAAATGCATTAATACTGTTTTTTTTAATGAAAATATACTTTAAATGTGAAAATAAAGCCACCAGTAGGTGGCAGCAAGTCACTATTAAGTGAGTCACTGCGATTGAACCGAATCATTTAAACGGTTGATTCATTCAGGAAAGAAACACCGTCATGTTGCTCAGAGACACAAATTGGAATTATATATGTTGGCGAAATAGAGCAAAAACAGTTAATATTGTGTCTAAAACATAAGTATCTTAATATAAAATTCTTGTTTATTGAACTGCTGTAAAAAAATCAATATCACATTTGTAATCATGCTGATTTTTGGTGGAAAAAACGTCAGTCTTCGCGTGATACTGATTAAAGGGTTAGTTCACCCAAAAAATGAAAATTAGCCCATGAATTACTCACCTTCAAGTCATCCTAGGTGTATTTGACTTTCTTCTTTCAGACGAATGCAGTCTGAGTTATATTAAAATTGTCTTTGATCTTTCAAGCTCTATCATTGCACTCGGTGGGTGTTGCATTGCTTCAGTCCAAAACAAGTTAAAGAAAGCGCCCATCCATAAAAATAAAAAAAAGTGTCTCACATGGCTCCGGGGGGTGAACAGAGGCCTCCTGTAGCAAATCCATGAGTTTTTGTAAAAAAAAAAAAAAAATTCCCTATCTAAATGCATAAATTATGTTGTACAGGGACAATTCCGGGGATGGACGTATGAGGGCGGCTTTTACATCTGCCACCTATCTGAATTTTGTGATCATCTAAACTGAATCATGCAGTTGTAACCCCTTAAAGTCCACATTTAAGTAAGTTTAATCATGTGATAAAATTAATAGGCTAAGCTGACGTTTGGGGGGGGGGGGTAACCGAAACGGTGGATGGGCAGCGTACTTTTAACACATTTTAGTTTTGCTAAGTAACTTACATATACACATCACATAGGGCGTGGCAAGGTGGGTTGCTCATGGTAACAAACTTGCCCATGAATAAGTTACAGATGCGATTCTATTTGCAAACAAACACGTTAAAAATGCACAATAAACATGTCTGTCAAAACGAACTCAAAGGAGGCTTTTATTAAGCAAATGAAGGAGTGAATTACTCATCCACTGTTTTTTAAAACAGACATTTGTTGGGCTTGATTCTAGTTAATGCGCAATGAGGCGCACACTTTTTACTTAGTCTTACTGAATAGACGATAAACAGTTTATATTCTAAAATCTATTTATAGGTTGTGTTCTGTGTAAATTATATAACATTTGGATGTAAATGGTCAGCATAAAAGTAGTGTGCGGCTAAACCGGCTGCATCCTGTGGGACAGTGTGGGCAAGTTACTTCCAAAGGGTAATGCTATTACTAGTTTACTGTCTTTTCAAAGTAATTAGGTGCATTACAATATTACTGTCTCTGAATTGCGTTACACTACTTTTGAGTTACTTTTTAGTTACTTTCACCAAAATATCCACAGAAATATTATAAAATGCCAAAATGTAGTTTATTGCTGCTCATTCTACACCCAGTGGAGGGTAATGTGGTAGGTCTATATAGCATACAATTATAAAATCATATTTAGATACCGGTATGTATGTCTACATTAATGTTACGTTGTAGTTAGGTTAAAAAAATATAAGCACAAATCGCATTATTACATTCATAAATAACACCGGTAAATAAAGCGAAATGTTATAATGTACAAACAATAAACACCTAGCCTATAGGCAAATTTGAACGGTTTCAGAAGAAAACAAGAACGAAAAATATAAGTTGCTAAACAAGCCAAAACGAATTAGGCTAATCAGTGGCGGCGCTAGGGCGGGGCTTGACGGGGCCCATCATAAACTTGCTTAGCCCGGGCACAGCCCCCCCAAGGATTTCCTAATGATGTTCCCTTATTTTTGGTGTCACTTTCATTAACATTAAAAAAATAAACATTTAAAAAAAAAAAAAAAGTCTACATGTGGCATATAAACGATTGATATTATGGGGGCGGGGTCAAGCAACAAGCAAGCAACGCGCAAACTGTGCAAGAGTTATGCCGGTGAACGTCAGTCTATTCACTCTAGAGAAAGTGAAAGTAAAGAAACTGACGGAGCTTTCTAACGCTGCATTAACGTCGCATATCCTCTGAGACAACAAGAGACAAAATTACTTCAATTTTTGGTTTCATATTCCCAGAGAGTTATTCAAGAAATTAGGAGGAATACAGTTTCTACTAAGATGTGATTTCACTGCTCAACGTCTCCCAGTTAAATTATCCCAGTTTCACCAACAGGTCTTGTTATACTGGAAGATTTTATATAACCACACAATACACCACTATGGAATAGATACATTACAGTTAGAAACAAATCATTGTATGACAAGGATTGGATGGAGAATGGTATTTGGTCAGTGTCCCATTTAATGGAGAATAGTGGTATTATATCATATGAGAATTTCTGTGTTAAATATTTAAGTTGCAGTCGGGCTAAATTTGAATCTGTTATTAAAGCTATCCCTAACTCTATTATTTTGTCTAATCAAAGAAACTCTTTTATTCGCACCCCATGACCTTGTGTTTACCTCCACTGTTAATTGAAGGCTGTGAAGGTCAACTTTCAAACAAAATTATTAGAAATATGTATTAACAACATTTCTTATCCTATCGTAGTCTACAGATATTCAATTTCTTATCACTTCCAAAAAGATACCATTCATATTCTCAGAACTAAATACACAATTTCCTTTATCTCCCAAAATTAAAGAAAATCATTAAAAAAATGTAAATGGGATATATCCATCCAGTGAGTACTTAAGACTTCGATTTGGATTTGATTCCAATAAATGTATATTCTGTGATGACACTGAAACCACGGATCTGTTTTTTTCATTGTAAATATGTGGATGCTTTATGGTCTGATATTCATGACTGGCTTTACCCAAAGGTACGTTACCTTGAAAGTTTCACTCTAAAGGACATTATCTATGGACTTGTAATGAACAATAACAAAGATGACTTCCTTGTTAACAACATACTTCTTCTGGGAAAATTTTATATACACAAATCTAAGTACTTGAAAGTGAAACCAACATTTTGTGCATTTTATAGAGTTTATTTCTTATACAAAAACCCTTAAAGTGATAAAGAAAAATGCAATAATTCTGTTTTCTATTATGGATTATGATCTACAAGAAACACCCAGCCACCTCAAGGATTTTCTTCCCCCCCCCTCTCGGTTCTCTCTTGGGTTGTATTTGTATGCAAACTGTTCTGTTATTGTAATGTGAAGATGTTGTGGATATGGCCAAATGTTTGTACATAATGATGTTAAAAAAAAACAAAAAAAAAAATCGCACAAGGTTCAATTTCTTCCGGTCGCTGAGAGATAAACAGTCTTTTGATTACGATTTTCTTTGAGAACTCTGGTGAGTTTTGCTTGTTTACGTATTACTTTTAATTAATATACATTGATCTTTCTCTATGTGCTATAATAAAAAAAATCTATCAAGATTGATGTTGTTAAGAATGTATATTGGTATACGTTTAAAGAGGGTTTGTACTCATACGGAGTTAATTAATTGGTGTATGACGCTTAAGCCGTTTCGGTTGAACGATTGCATTAGTCACAAGTATGTAAACTCAACGAGTGAAAAGAAATAAATTGTACAGAGAAGTGTCGCATTTTGAAGTTATTTAAGCAGGTTTACATTGGCAAATGTTGTCACAAGCCGATTAACATGTACTTCCAGACATTGAGCAACTGATAGAAAATATCGTTGTTGAAGTTGATAATTCAGAGACGCTTAATGTGACTGCATTTATTTGTGCAGATTGTTTTTTTTTTACATACACACACTACCCGGGTAGAAAATAACCACACACACACAACACACACACACGAGGATTTCACATACCTACAAAGGAGCCGAAGGATTGAGACTTTTTGTCGATTCCTGGACTTCATAAACCTTGGACTCAATCCCAAACCATTTTTTCATTTCGGTTACGGATGTCGAGTAGGAAACAGAAAATTGTGTATTTATTCAAACTGTGAAAATTGTTTAAAAAAAAGTTTGTATTAAAAGTGCCGGCTGTTAATTCATTTCCCAGATAGCACACGTACGTCGCGGAGACGTCTGCTAAAGAGCGTATCATCTTGTAAACATCGGATTCTTTTTTTATAGTCATATTTTGATCGTCTGTAGATCGGCTGTTTGAGTTGTTAAATGAGACGTCTTCCCTACCTCTAAATGACATCTATACGACGTCTCTTTATCACCCGAAATATGCTGGTATGTGCGTCAGGATGTGAAGCTGCAGACCACCTGCTACTTACTTACTTACATACTTGATTAATTTAAAGGGAAATACGTGAAGAAATAACGATGATTTAAAATCCATATTCTGTGATATTTGCTTTTCTTTCTACAAGAACCTATAGCATGTTTAAAAGCAAACATCGCACTGTTTTGTAGATAGACTTTGCATCAATGGATCCATATTCCTTGTCCCATTTTTGTCTTGCATTATATTAATATATAGGTACCAACACTTTTTTTTCTTTACTTATGCACATAACACTGTGTGCTTTACATGGACATTAATATTTCTCTAAATGACCAGGCAAAAGGTGACTTACAATTTTCTTTACTGGAAACAAATGAGAACAAAAGCGCAATACAAAAATGCAAAAACCGTTTTTAACCACGTAATCTATTTGTCCAACTATCCCTTAGTTTGATCCTTCTGTAATAGCGATAAACATGCCTATACAAGTTATTTTGTAGAGGACATATTAGATCCTTGACTACTTATTGGTTTTAAGTGTTCAACATTACAAGCTTGGTGATTGGATTAACGATTAAATGTACACACACACACACACACACACACACACACACACACACACACACATACACACACACACACATATATTTGATGTTGAGCAAGTTACTCTAAAGAAAGTAATTATGATTTCAAGTTATTTTGTACTTCAACAGTGTAATGACATCACTGTAATAATTACTCAAAAAATATTGCATTACTTAATGTTTCAAATCATAATGCATAAATTATTGACTGACAAGAACACACATTTTAATGTTAAACTTCTAATGTTCTATACAGTATTTAACGCAATTACTGTACATCCTACCTGTAATTAAATTACAGAATAATTAAGAGCAATCATTACCTTTTCAAGGTAAAATTAAATAGACCACTTAATAATTAATCACACCCAACACTTACCTGTCTATATAACTATACAACTTCCTGCAAAGTTCAGCTCCAACCCTTCTCAAACACTGGTTAATTACAGACAGGGGTGTTGGATCAGTGTTGAATTTGAACTCACTCCAGGAACAGAATTGGGCACCCCAGATCATTATAATTAAGTTAATGTAGTTCTTTACCTCCACGGCATATATTAAAATTGTGTAATGTACACCCAGCCATGACTTACCTCACATATTACATTTAATATTTTGTTTAAAAGCACCATAAAAAAATGCTTTCAATATCTAGTGAGAAAGGTTACAAAGACAATCCTTTTTAGATATTTAACTATATAAGGTAGAAACATCTGGAGGAAACAAGACTACACAAATGTCCATCTGACCAGATGTTATGCAGCCTCACAACATTAACAACACTGAATAATTTGTTCTTTCCCAATTAAATTGATTAGTTTTAAACCTAGGTGAATCCAGGTCAATATAGCATTTCAATAAAGTGAGGTGATGACACTGAACACCTGCTCATTATATTACTGCACAAGACCAAGAGCTGACCGTGAGAACTTACACTTTAGACGTGTTCGACTTGAAGCGGCACTGTGCAGACTGATTGAAGTATGACAAAGTATCGTGAGAGCGATTCAAAAGCATAAGAAGCTGTCTTATTGCTCTCGCGGTACTTTGATGTCATACTTCGATCAGTCTGCATAGTGCCGCTTCAAGTCGAACACACCTATTATCTCTTCTAGGGAAAGATTAAGTGAATTTGCTTTTAAATAATAAACTTAAGATATAATCAAATAATACAAATATTAAGGACATACTTTAACAACTGAATGCACAAAGGTAGGAGAGACCATGCTACATTGTGAACAGAAACAAATGAGGGAAACTGTTAGGCAAGACTAAATTATTTGTGTAGAGCTTGTGAATGGCATATCTCTCCAGAACAGAAATCCATAATATTGGCAGTAGGCAGGGTGCAGACACTGGTGATGGACTGTGATGAGACACAGGTGTGGGGATGATCGTGGACCAGGGGTGGATTTGGGTGTCTTAGGACATCACAGGCTGGTCTGTCCTAAGGTATTGGGTGAAGAAAAGAAACTGAGTAAGAGCATTTTATGTAACAATGTACACAAAGAGCATCACATCATATAAATATGAAATAATCGACTTGATAGTTCCCCAAAAATGGTGCAGTTTTGGGCACCACTGATTTCCATTTGTATGGAAAAAAATTATATGGGTGGAAAAATACTATGGAACTGCTTGCTTACAAATATTCCTTAAAATATCTTCCTCTGTGTTCACCAGAACAAAGAAATTCATACAGGTTTGGAACAACATGAGGGTGAGTAAATCCTAACACTTTAATCAGTGACACCGATTTACATTATAAAACATTGTTATAAATAGTGTAATATTTTTACAATAACTATCGTTGTTTTTTGTTGTAATTGTTTTTTGCCTTTTTTCAATTTATAAAATTGTCATTGTGTGAGTATCGTCAGTGTTTTAAAAATAAAACATAGAATTCAATGTACAAAATAAACAGTGATTGTTAATAAAACTACTAAAGATTAAAAAGCAATGAGTGATTTTCTGTCTTGTGTTGCTGGATTAACATTAATGACACAGATGATAACCTTTCATGATGGAGAAGAATGGCAAATTTAAAAAAATATATATATTTTTTTAAATTAATAATTTGGGAGCGTTACCCTACCACTGCATTGCTAAACATGATCATGAGACACAACATGTGAATGTTTGTCCTGCTGGGATAGGAGCGTTAATGCAAACCCCTCCGTGTTGCTGTTTTTTTTTTTTTTTGCATATGCTTACCAACGCAAAATCATTGCCATTTAAACCAATGCAGATATTCTGGAAAACGAAAGAACACCACGGGGAACACAGATTAGATCTGAACAACTGCCATACACAGTGAGGACAGTCCATTTTAGATCAGATTAGAATCAGATACACGATTAGATAAATACTCAGATTTGGGCTGGGCAATCTCAACATAGCCAATGAGACCAACAAAAAACGGTTTTGGGGCATGAAGTATTTATTAGTCCAAATACCATTTTTGTAGTAATTTTTCATTAAATCATACTTTACTTACATACTTTACACAAGGTGTGTAAAGACACTGTTCATATTTATTGATACATTTCCATAAATCTATAATTTCACTGTTAGTACGGAAGTGCCTATAGTTGCAGAAACACCAAATATAAACAAGGCATTGGATCACATCTCTCTCTGAAGTGAAACAGGTTGAAAAGATCAGACAAGTATAAGCTGTGAACAATGATTTGAAAATAATACATATTAGCCTGTGAAATTTACTGCAATGCAGCAGCGAGACACTTAAACATTTATTTCAGTAATTCAACTCAATTGGGTAAACTCGTGTATTCATAAATTCAGGTGCACCCAGACTGAAATTGTTTTTCAGTCTTGGATTCATTAATTGTGACGGTTTTGGCTCACATCTTAAAAAAACCATTCACTATCTCAACAAATTAGAATACTTGACAAGACCAATAAAAAAAAAAAACGTTTTTATTGAATTGTTGGCCTTCTGAAAAGTATGTTAATTTACTGTAAATGTACTCAATACTTGGTAGGGTCTCCTTTTTCTTTAATTACTGCCTCAGTTCGGTGTGGCATGGAGGTGATCATTTTGTGGCACTGTTGAGGTGGTATGGAAGTCCAGGTTTCTTCGACAGTGGCCTTCAGCTCATCTGCATCATCATCTCATTTTTTGGTTCTTCGTCTTTCTTTCTCATCTTTCTCTTGACAATACCCCATAGATTCTCTATGTGGTTCAGGTCTGGTGAGTTTGCTGGCCAGTAAAGCACACCAACACCATGGTCATTTTAACCAACTTTTGGTGCTTTTGGCACGTTGGGGTGAGGCAGTGCCAAATCCTCTTGGAAAATGCAATCGCATCTTCAAAAAACTGGTCATTCCGAAGGAAGATAAGTGCGTTCCCTCGTCCTTTCCTCTTTCCCCCGAAATTTGATTCTGCGTAAACGTGTGCAGTGGAACTTGGTTTTCAAAAAACCACAATGGATCGCGAAACATTCCCCCAGCCTTCCCATGACCCTCATCTCCGTGCTCGTGCAGCCCCCCAAACGTGTCACGTCATATCCACACACTGTCTCTTTGCGATAACTTAACCAACTCGGCACTTCAAGCAACTTTGTGCCTATGGCTTCCCAACCCTATTAACCCTCTCCATGACCGCTCCCTCTATGCCACCCCTGGGGTGGTTTCCCAAAGGAAATCTCAAAAACTGTGCTCTCTCATCTGAAAAGAGAACTTTTGGACCACTTGGCAACAGTCCAGTTCTTCTTCTGCTTAGCCCAGGTTAGACGCCTCTGACGTTTTCTGTGTTTCAGGAGTGGCTTAAGAAGAGGAATACGACAACTGTAGTCAAATTTCTTGACACGTCTGTGTGTGTGGTGGCTCTTGATGGCTTGACCCGAGCCTCAGTCCATTCCTTGTGAATTTTTCACTCAAATTCTTGAATCGATTTTGTGTGACAATCCTCATAAGGCTGCGGTTCTCTGTTGGTTGTGCATCTTTTCCTTCCACACTTTTTCCTTCCACTCAATCTTCTGTTAACATGCTTGGATACAGCAATCTTTGAACAGCCATATTCTTTGGCAATGAATGTTTGTGGCTAAACCCTCCTTGTGAAGGGTGTCAATGATTGCCTTCTGGACAACTGTAAGATCAGCAGTCTTACCCATGATTGTGTAGCAATAGTGAACCAAACTGAGATACCATTTTAAAGGCTCAGGAAACCTTTGCAGGTGTTTTGAGTTGATTGGCATGTTACCATATTCTAATTTTTTGAGATTTGGTGAATTGGTGGGTTTTTGTAAAATGTGAGCCTTTTGGTTAAATGAGCCAAACTCAATCCAATTAAAGAACCCAAAGACTTAACTACTTCAGTGTGTGTGCATTGAATTTGTTTAATACACAAGTTTCACAATTTGAGTTGAAATACTGAAATAAATGAACTTTTGCACGACATTCTAATTTATTGAGATGCACCTGTATGTGTGAAAGCTCTGACAATGACCAAATAGGACCAATATTATTATTTTTTTGCAAGACTACCCATTATTATAACACCAGATTACCCAACCACAAGTCCCTGATTAATGTTCCAGATTTAAGTAGCAGTACAGAAAGCAGGTTTGTAAACACACTGCGACAGTTTTTCTTGGCTCATCCCATTTAGGCCCAATCATCTCTTAGTAAAAATGTGTAAATGGCCGATTCCAGAGAAAAAGGATTACTACAAGAGGCAGACTATGCTGGCTTACCTTTACAGTGCAAGATTAGTAGGCGTCCTCTATTGAGTAAAAACATCTTACGAATGATGAAGGTCACCGTGTAGGGAGGACCAATACGCTTAGAAATTAAAATATATTAGGTTATATAATTAATGTATGTATTGTAACCTATATGCACTTATGTGTTTTTTGTGTATATATTCAATTGCTAAATATACACTACATATATATTTCCTTTGCTGTTTGTATTTATGTCCCAATCTATTCATTCTCGTTGCTTTTTGTTTTTTTTTTTTTACTTTTCAGTATGCTCACAATTCTTTAGGGAGTCTTTTCTCTGCGATTACAAAATGAACACATTTTGAGTGTTTTTAGAGGAGTCATCAACCTAGAATCTCATCGACGACGTTGATGGTTCTGGGCTTAATGACGAAACTGTCAGGTTAAGTAGTTACATTCAGCCCCTATAAAATAATTTGACAATGTGAATCTGAGAACTTGTGTGTGATCTCTCAACCAATGGATCACCGGAGCTCTGCCAGGACTGCCTTTAGGGTTGGGCAAAAAAAAAATATAGATAGATTTTTAGATTAAATTCTATATCGATTCTCAAAAGCTGTGGATCAAAATGTTCTGGTATTTATTTCAGCAAACATATTACACAAGATTTGATTAACATGAATCTTATCATTAGTCTTCTCCACTAGTCCCCCTTATTTACCTTGCACGATGTTACAACAGAAAGCCTGTCCATTCACCAGTGCTTATGGCGGAGATACTTTGGACAGAAACAAAGAAATGGTTGAGTGAAATGCTATAGTATACTTACAAATCTGGCGGAGCATTTTGACATCACGCATCGACCGTGGCGCGCCCATGATTGTGTCCCTTCCGCAATGAATGACTGGCAGATGGCGTGACGCACTGTTTTGTTTACTACTCACCTAGTGCCGTCAAACGATTAATCGAATCCAAAATAAATGTTTGTTTACATAATGTGTGTACTGTGTATATTTATTATGTGTATATAAATACACACACATACAGTATATATTTTGCAAAGTTATTTTACGCGTGTGTACTGATTTCTACTTATAATCTTTATATATATAGGTCCTATTTAATCATACCACCAAAACATTACTGAATATATATTACATGACGATGTGTGTGTATACTTTATATATACATAATTAAAAGTATACACCAGTACACACATTATACTTAAAGGAAACTTTATCTTCAGGTATGGCCGATTAAATTCGTTTACAGCACTACTACACATCTACTACACGCATACTAAGCGTGGAGGACAATTGTGTTTTTTCATTCAGCTTCTGTCGCCTCATTATATGACGACAAGAACACACGAATACCATCTCCAGCTGCTCTGAGAGTCACTTCATGAGCATTTTACCATGTAATTTGAGAAAACTACCATCATATTACATACACAGCAGCTGCAAGTTCTTCACGGCAACCCGTCAAAATAAATGTTTGGTTTAACTTGAAGAAATTATGACATGATTATATCTTTTTCAAATTTGAATCAGTAACCAAAAATAATAAAAGGGTTTAATTTTCATTTGATTAGGATAAATTAATTTAATGTTTTATGCCTTCATTTGATTACTAGAAAACTTAAGAAAACATTTTATAGATCCCTATTAGTGACTCTTTATTTATTTCTTTTTTATTAATTCACCATTTGTAAACTGATGTTTACGGTTCATTTTTAGAAATATCAATAGCATTTGTATTAAAACTATATTCACTGAATTTAATCAAAAAATTGAGAATTGAATCAAGAATTGAATTGAATCAAATCGAGAGTTTGTGAATCAGAATGTAACTGAATCTGGACATCTGTATGGATACCCAGCCCTAACTCCCTCATTTACATGTTGCACACGGAAAAGTAAAAATAAATAAATAAACAAATCTGTAAATAAATACAAAATAAATAAATGACCACATGAAACAAAAACATTGAAAAATAAATGCATAATGCATTAATGTAATAAATATAAAAATAAATGAAAGAATAATTAAAAGTTAGAAAGGATAAAAATAAATTTAAAAATTACCGAAAACACAAATGAAAGTAGTAATAAAAAAATTTGTCAGGATTAAATTGTATAACAAATGAATTCTATTCGTTTTATCAAGACATGTATTTCTTTATTTTCCTATTGTTCCATGTATTTAATTAACTACATTTATTTACTTTTAATTTCTGCATGTTTGGGCCTCCATAGAGTGAGCTTCTGCATGAAATGTACAGCTGTTGTTAAAAGCAGTAGAAACTTCATTAAATGCTACAAAGATTATTGTGAGTGCATTACTCGGTCAGGTGCTTCTGCTGTGTAATGCGCTTGAAATGTGTTTTCCCCAGTGAATAACTTCATATTGTGGATGAAAGTAAAAACTATTTCAACAATTAATTAATTCTTCAATTATTTATTTGATTAATTGGACAAAAAAACTATTATTTTGTGTATTTTATTAAAGTGTCGGCTATTCTGCACATCAAGTACAAAAGAGTTAAAATGTAAACATTACATTTTGGGGAAAAAACAAAACAAAAAAACCCCCAACAAAGTCATGATGTGGAATAACATGCTTTTTCAATAAACATAAGTAATATAGCTGTTATCAAACTGATCAGAAAAATAATTAAAGTGACTAGTTGCAGCTTAAAACAAGCCATTCACTGACCAACAACAGAATCTTTAACAATTCATTACCTTGTCCGAGTGTGATAAGAGGTTCAATGGAGGATGGAGGAGAGGGTCCTCACCAGGTCAGGTTTCCACAGCTGGTGCAGCCAAAGCAGCAGAATCAAGGAAACTTGAGAAAAATAAATCATGTCCCAGACACATCACTCGTGTATCAAAGGAATAGACATAATACACAGTTTAAAAAAAAAAAAAAAAAAAAAAACAAAAATTGTAGAACTCTAAATCTTATTTATTGTGGAGAAGCCTATATTAAACAAGCGGTTTCCAACAAGGTGCCCGCATCGAGTCTGTGAGTTGCCATTGTAAAAATCACTCCATTCAACTTGCCATCAGACATCCACTGTGAATCAGGGCTCAAGACTGTATTAACTGTTACAGGAATAATGCAGTATAATTACAGAATTATTTTTGTTATGAAGCTATGGTAGTTTTTGCAGCTGTATCCATACTAAATGTGTTTAGGTTACTGTATTTAATAAATTCCAGACTTTTATAGAAAACAGTTTGTTTCTTCTTTTACAAATAAATACAAGTAGCAAACAAGTAGCCCTTGACATTATGTCTTTGAGGTAACCCGTAAAAAATAAAAAACCTGTACTAAGCAATTAAAACAGCAATATTTATAACCTCTCTAAACATGAGTACATTGGGTTCCCTGTATCTAGCTCAGGCAAAATGATAGATAAAAATGAAGAAAAAAAAAAAGATTGTCACGTGACCGTAGGCTACATATATCAGATGACCGTTATGATTTCCTCAGCCTACTGTACTCTCAACATTTTTGGATAATTTTTCCCACATTAATAACCTGTAAATAGCACCAGTTGTATACATTACGTTCCTGTTTCTACTACTGTTGTTTTATAAGTTCAGTACTAGGCGTCTTTAAGTTTGTTTGTACTTTGTCGTCAAGTTGTTGGTAAGTAACGTTGACAGTTATATGGATTAATCAGCCTTCTGATATCTTTAATTATATTCGAGATAAGAATCATTATACATGTACACACAGACACACACTAAATATTACAGTTACAAATACAAACAACCTCACTAAAACTAAATACCGAAGTGTTACGGCCTCGTTTTTTCTTTCCTCGCGAAACAGCTGACTGACGGCATCTCATTCACTTGAAGCCAGGGACACACTTCAGGACTGTCAGGCCGATTATGAATGTAATTTGGTCTTGAGGACGGATCGCGCCCAGTCCGTTCCAGTTGGGCTCAGTCGCTGTTTGCAGTCTGCAAAAAAAAATGCATAGTGTGTGGTGTTTAAAGATTATAATCTTAGAATTCAAGAACCAGTCGTTTTCACAAAGATTTTTTAAAACATGTTTAATATTTGCGACTGAGGCGGCGGCCGATGGCGTCACTGTTACCCTGGAGACGGTACACTGGCACAACCCTGATAGCACACGTACATCGCGGAGACGTCTATTTGACGTCTGCATTTACATCTGGAAGACGTTTTTTTAGAGTGTTTGCTCATCTGCAATGCGTCTATAGGACGATTCCTATCAGATGTCAAATATACTTTCTACCCATATATCCTTTTTCCTCTTTAAGATGTTTTGATTGAATGGTATGAAAACTGACAATCTTATAGACCGTCTGCTGTTCGTAAGGGAGGTCGGGTCTCGTACTCGCTGCCGGATGTTTGACACACGCGATTCTGGTGCCAGAGCAAAGACCTTTAACAGACATCTTGCAGACGTACGTGTGCTATCTGGGAAGGAGATAATGGCGACAAAAAAAGTTTGCGGTGTAAAAGTACATTGGACAACTCACATGGAAGAAAAAATGATTGAACTTTGGCAAAAACATGAATGTCTTTACAGTGTATCATCAAATACATACCACAATCGAAGTGACAAAGAAAAGAGCTGGGCGTCAATTGCTGAAGAATTGAATGTATCTGGTAAGCTTTCTTTCGATACAATTCAGACTATCAGACTATAATGTAAGAAATAATGTCTATGTATTTAGAATTTAATGTCATTAATGCCCAGTTCATGTAATGGTCAGCTGTCCCATACTACGCAATGTGACTCAAAATAAAAACAATAGTGAATAAGATATATCTGTACATACCCTCAATCTGTGATTGATAGAAGTTTGCTGAGAGTAGCGCAATGAGAGTTTCTGAGTGGTAACGCAATTTCTAAACCAAAATGCTAACCTGTCTCAGAGATACTAGTTGTAGCCTAGATGTGTAACGCCCTGAGAAAACAGGGAGAAATAATCACACGAGTGATGCTGCGATGTTTCCTCAGTGAGAACATTTACTCATATGAGGAAACTCGTGCGATCTCGCCTGAGAAAATGAGTCGAGACATTAGCACTTGATCCCAGACTAATGGATCAGGCCTCTTTTGTCAATCACCGCCTATTCGAACTACCTTGTAATAAACACAACAGAATAAACCAATTGATTAATTGACCATTTCCCCATTTCATTTCCAACTCTTCCAAACACAATTAATGTTAAAACGAAATTACTTTACATTAAACAAATTATTGAACAACTGAAATATGGCTTTGCATATTAAACAGAATTATGACGTATCAACTTTGTCTTAATGTTCATATCTGCTGGGTAGTGTAATTAATACTATTAAATACTATCTGTTACAGATGCATAGCATTGTAGCATTGCATGAGAGGCGAGATTTCATTTACTCGCCAGTACCTATAAGTAATAATAGTAATAATAATAACAATAATAAGTAGGCTGCTTTACAATATAAGAATGTCAGTTTGCACACTCAATGGTTATAGACGTATCTATAGAATGAAAAGGAAAAATCAAGAACTGCTGTAACTGTCCTAAAATATCAATTTCATCTCGTTTGCAGTTACTGAAGTAAAATTAAGAGCTTGCTCCTTGCGGACCCAGTACAGCAGGCTGCTTAAACCAAGACCTAGTGGAAGTGGTGCAACAACATTAACAGCCAAGCAAGCTTGGATCCTCAGGTCTCTGCAGTTTCCTAAAACCCACATAACTCCACGCCAAAGTGAGACAAGTGTAAGTATTTCTTATTCATATTTTATATACAATATAATTATCACAAAACAACATATAATAGACAAACTGTAGAATTTATAGATGGCATTTTTTTTTTCTTTTGTTGAAATATTTGAATACTTTACCAGACACACCTCCACTTGCTCCACAAGAAGGGTGCCCCTTCTCTAATTTCTTTCATGTCCTCTATGACTTTTAAATTCACAATATTGTTCTAAACGTTTCTTTATAGCTTGATCCATCAATTAAAGAGTATCTGGTGGATGAGTCGTCAGATGACAACCCCATCGATCAAGACGACCTGTCAGAGGAAAGCAACTCCTTTATCTCTTTTGAACAAGAAAACCCTTCTCAAACACACACTCCTCTGTTTAATCAGGGCAAAAATACTTCAAAGCTAACAAAGAGAATTAAAAGGCAATGACATTGAACTTCAAAAATTGGCTGTCCTAAAGCAAATGACTAATATCGTTCAAAATACAAGCACTGATTCATTTACTTTATTTGGACAACAGGTAGCTGACGAAATGAGAAAAATCAAAGACAACATGACCCAAACTAGACTAAAAAGAAACATTATGAATATGATTTATGATGCCCAGGAGTCAGAAATTTACACCCAACCACAACATGCCCCATCACACCCATCTTCTAAATATCCACCTCCTGGGTACCCATCAACATACCCTACTCTATCTCAGCCACGCCAACACTCGTAGAACAGCAGGGTGAGCCTCTGGCATTTTCAAGAATGCTTAATAATTTAGAGTAAAAAGGGATTGAACCTTGAACCTACCCAAGACATTTCAGTACAGTTAAGTTAGTGTTCATATGAACAGTCTTGTTTACAATCATTTTTGTATTGATTGTATGCGTCTCTATCATTTTTATTTTAATATATATTTAAAATAATTTACTGTTAATACTGCAATAATTTATTTACACAATGCATTCTAAATGTTGGAATAACATCTAACCCTATTGCAAGTATTCTGTCAAATGAATTCCCATTTGCCTCTCCAACTTTTGGCCATATGTATGTATACAATACATAAGTATTTATAAATGTATTTTGGAATTTGTAAATGTAATGTTTTTATTGTATTGTATTTATTTCCCTTAACTTTGATTGTTGAAATAAATTCACAAAACAACTACAAATCTGAATGTTTTATTGATTTTTTATGTTTGAAAAGAATTAAACAGAATGTTTCACAAAGCACCATTACTTAGCAGTCAATATTAGTAGTCAACCACTTCAGCCCACAAAGAGATTCATCTTCACAACTATCATATAATAACACAGTTGTTCTGTGTCTAATAACGGGTGATCACTAAAAGCATGTTTAGCTATGTCATACAATGCTATACATAGTATAATAATAATAACATCTGTAAGGTCTTCTCCTTATTTATTTTGCATTAATATTCATGTGTGCAGACAAAATAGACAAAAATAAATAAATTAAATAAACTGACAACTAAAACTGAAAGTGGACTTTTCATGTGTTTTGGTGCTACAGGTACAGGTATAAATTATTTAGGCATAGTTGTCCTGCCATGGCAAAGCTCCTGCTGGGGACATAAAGTAGTCCTTAAGAGCATTCCGCAGGTGTTTGGCATGATGGTTGGCATTGTGTTCTTCCTCCTCTCCAAGAGTGTAGTGCTTCGAGTCCTTCCCTTCTCCACTTTCCTGGCACAAATACTCTGTCTGCAGTTTCACGATCTGCTAGTCCTGGTGGGAGGTATGCCTCAGACCCACAATGCCCTAAGTAATTGTGGAGACACACAGCTGCCATAGTTACTTTCCGACCGCCTCCAATCACAGGTCGGGCGGGAAGATCTGAAGCATTGCTCTGCTCAATACTGATTGGTTTAGGCCTATCTGCACTGAGGAAAATAACGTACACATTTAAAATGTTGCTATACTTATCACTTGAGCTGAATCTAAAATCGCCACTCTGTACCCTCAAATAGGATACTTTTCGAGGGGACATCCATTTGTAGTGAAGTCCAAAACCTGAGTGGACGCTGTCGAGTGCACTACGGCTGTCCGAAATCACTCACTCGTTTCCAGTCATTCCTTCAAGTTAACTGTATTATTGGACGTTATAAGGGGCTATTTCAGATTGATTTAGACCCACCAGCTCTGAGAAATGTAAGGCAAGTTAACCAAGAACAGAGGCTCCGAGCTAACGTAATAACAGCGGCCCGGATCAAGTTTCACAAGAACTAAACAACTTATATGATAGCCATTATGTAAGACCCACTATTCCTTACCATGCACAGTTAACAGGTGTTAAATGTGATTACCTTTGTGACGATGACACCCTGGCGACAGCACAAGCGCAGGCCCAGCTGGTATTAACACGTGCATTTTCGTGAATCACAAAAGGGGCCTGTTCAGTGATAACAGTTGAACAAACTCAAGGTTACGGGATTTCATTGCAAGTTTATCAAACCATTCAGGCTTCGCTTGTACCATGACGCTGATCAATTCTCTCCGTTGAATAGGGCTTTCTTGCAGCGCGACATCAGCGCCGAACAGCCAATCGCATGCCTTGAAACAGAGGAAACCTAATTAAAATCTCGCGAGACTAAGCACCATTCAACTCTCACCTGAAGATTAGATTGACATCAAGTACCCTGCCGTTATTGTTACGGTTACAAAAGATTTCTATTTTAAATAAATGCTGTTCTTTTAAACTTTTTATTCATCAAAGAATCCTGAAAAAAAGTATCACTGGTTCCAAAAGAAAATAAATAATCTAAGCAGCACAACTGTTCCCAACAATAAATCAGCATATTAGAATGATTTCTGAAGGATCATGTGACACTGAAGAAATGATGCTGAAAAAATCAGTTTTGCATCACAGAAATAAATTACATCATAAAAGTATATAAAAATAGATATCCATTATTTTAATTTCTAATATTTCACATTACTTTTTTTCCCTGTATTTTGGATCAAATAAATGCAAACTTTAAGAGCAGAACAGCCTTTAAAAAAAAAAGAAAAAAACATTACAAACCCTACTGATGGCAAACTTTTGAACAGCAGTGTACATAAATGCATTTAGACAGCAAGAAAAAGTCTTGCTGAAAGGGTGAAAACTTCATTACATAAATACGTACATACATAAAGAAAGCAAAAAGAAAGTAAACGCCATTTTCTATTTTAATATTTTAAAATGCTATTTATTCCTGGGATGCAAAGCTGAATTTTCAGCATCCTTACTCCAGTTTTCAGTGTCACATGATTCTTTGGAAATCATTTTAATACGCTGATTTGATGCTCATACACAACTGTGAAAAAATGTACAATGAATATATATAGTGAAAACGTAACAATTTTGTTTTTAAGTGTACGTTCATCAAATAAACAGCCTTTAGTCATACGATTTCTTTCAAAAACATGAAAATCTTACCAGTACCAAACTTTTGTGTGTGTGTAAATGTATAATTTTATGTGAGCAGATCTCGTAGGTGCAACTGATGATGCTTGAAAGAACATAAGGTGATGAAATGAGGATTAAATCTATATTTAAATTATGGAAGACTGTCAATCTTTGATTTAAATCATGTACTGTATTGTACTGGAAACTATTTATATAACCATAAAATGCATCAGTACAAGTGAAAATTTAGATAAAATGTAAAAAAAATATATACATTTTATGTAGTTATTTCATTTTCAGCATTTAACTCTGTCCTGTGTTTAATTTGACTACAGAAAGTTATCTATTACCATCCGTCAACCAACTAAAGGTATGTACATTAATTATGTTAATGCACATGACTTGGTAGGCCAGTAAACAAACAACAAATCAGGGGTTTGTTTGTATTAAGGTCTTAATACTATGGCTTCAAATGAACCATCCTATTGGACACTGAGAAGAAAAGCAAAGGACAAGGTGGATCAACAACTGCAGACAATACAGGCAACAACTTGGGGGAAGGAGTTGGGTTGCATGCAGAGTAACACCCGTCAAGGTCAAAATGATGAAGAAACATTTATGGACTGTCTCTCTCATGTTGACGAGACTAAAGATGTCAATATGGCAAGTGTTCCTGATGACAGTGAATCAGACACAGAATCAGAATCTGATCCAACTTCCCTAGAAGATGATTTGGCATCCTGGGCTACAGAACACAAAATTACACATGTGGCATTGAATTCACTGCTCAACATTCTACGGCTGCACAGTTTAAATCTGCCAAAAGACTTGAGGACATTGCTAGGAACTGTGCGTTTGAACCCTGAAATACAAGACAAGGCTGGTGGCCAGTATTACCATTTCGGAGTGCTGAATTCAATTGCAGAGGTGCTACATCAGAATGTTGACATTCTGCGCAACATTCACACGTTGGAGCTTCAGGCGAACATTGATGGTTTGCCCCTCTATAAGAGCTCAGCAACACAGTTCTGGCCCATCCTAGGGACACTGCAAAACATCAAACAAGAGGAACCAGTGACAATAGGTTTATTTTGTGGCACAAGTAAACCTACATCACTAGCGGAGTATCTTCAAGAATTCATCTCTGAAGTAAATGAATTAGCTAAAGGATTTGAATTTGAAGGAGTGATGTTAACTTTACAACTCTCTTCGATGGTCTGCGATGCACCTGCCCGTGCATTCCTGAAAAATGTTAAAGGTCACACAGGCTATCACGGATGTGAAAAATGCACACTGGATGGTTTGTACCTAGAAAATAGAATGACATTTCCAAGAATTGACATGCCTTTAAGAACTAATGAGAGTTTCAGAAACAAGACAGATGCTGATCATCATCATGGTCCATCACCTCTTGAAGAAACATCCCTAAACATGGTCTCTGGTTTCCCCCTCGACTACATGCACCTCGTGTGCCTCGGAATCATGAGACGGCTTCTTCTCTTGTGGCTGAAGATGGGTCCTCTGACTTGTAGGCTGTCAGGATTTCAAACAAACAAATTGTCAGAAAGATTGATAAATGCTCAGAGAAGTGTGCCCATGGAGTTTGCATGGAAACTAAGGGCACTGAGAGAAATTGATAGGTGGAAGGAAACAGAGTTCAGGCAGTTTTTACTGTATACCGGACCTGTCATGATGAAAGATCTCCTTAACACAGAGGTGTACAAAAATTTCTTGCTACTTTTTGTGGGAATCTTCTTCCTGTGCAACAACAGTTTGATTAAAGATTACTGTGATTATGCCAATGGCATACTGGTTTGTCACTCACTTTGGTCAACTGTATGGTCCAAAATTCTTGTCCTGCAATGCACACTGCCTTGTACATCTTGCAGATGATGCGAAAAAGCATGGTGTCCTTGACAACTTCAGTGCTTTCAAGTACGAGAATCACTTAAACAAACTCAAGACTTCTGAGGAAACCAACATGCCCTCGGAGTCAAATAATAAAAAGATTCTCAGAAATGCAAAGATGCTGCAAAACCTTACAAAACCAGGCCACATCTGCTCAAAAAAAACCCACCCCACATGCGACTGGTCCTCTACCTGCATCCTTTCACGAGGTGACACAATATAAAGAGTTGAGAATAAGCCCTCACACTCTGAAATTGGATCAGGCAAACAGTCATGTTCGCATTAGCGGCAAAGTTGTTAAGCTGCAAAACATAATTTCATTATGGGATGAAATTTATGTAGCTTACAGTACCTTCAAACACCAGGAATCCTTTTGACTATCCACTGCCATCCTCTACACTTGGCATTCATTTAGTGGATGACCTCTCAACAACAGTTGATTTCTGCAAGTTTGAGGAAATAGAGAGCAAAATTTATCTTGTCCCCTATCACAATCAATTCGTTTTAATTCCTCTTTTACATACAGATTAATTCTTTATCAGCACTTTTTGTTTCATAGTTCATGCATTTCAATAACATTGTTGAAAATTAATCAGAGTTAATAAACAATATGGATTTCAGGCTTGCACCTTAAAAAAAAAAAAAAAAAAAGGTACCTAATCGTGGAGTTTGAGCAAGAAGGGACGACTGTCACCATCTTGCCCAAGTCCAGGGGGGGGGGGGGGGGGGGGGGGGGGGTATGCAGAATCTACTCCTGGTGGCCCCATATAAAGATCTTGAAGGTTTGCTGAAGAGGGTTAGGATAATGGAGGCGCCACAGCCAGAGAAAGGGTGGACCCAACATAGAGCAAGAATCCTGCACGAGTCAGGTAAGAGTAAATTATGCTGTAAATTAAACCAAGATCTTGCCCAGATTACCTGGATTTCATTTTTCAGAATCTTTGCACATCATTTATCCACACTGTAAAACGATCTCACATAGCTTTAATAAACAAATTAAGCCGTACCTGCATTTCTTTTTTTTCCAGCATCTTTTCAGAATGTGGCCAACAACTGGAAGAAGGCCAGCTACACTTCTGACAAACTCAGAACCTGAAATTGCTGGAAAAAGGATTCCCCAGTAAGTCCTCACAAAAAGACAAAATAAATTGTTAAACAAATGAAAATGGCATTGTTTGCCTTCATGTGTCATCCATCTTTAAAATTATTAAACTGAGCATTTAAGTAAGGGATAATGCATGGGTAGCTGTGCATTAAACCATTTTAATGCACTTCACGTCGAGTGGTTCTTTGCTTCCATGTTGTGCATTAAAATAGTTTAATGCACAACTAGCCATGCATTATCCCTTATCCTAATCCAGGATCGAAGCTATTTTATTAATAAGTCACAGGACAACATTAAAACAGTTTTCTATCTCCTGACTGTTTCCCTGTGGTATGCAGCTTGATGTCTGATCTCTCTTTCTGCTGTGTGCAGCACGAAATCAGCGCATAATACCGAACGTGGCATACCGGACTTGGAACTACCTGTGCATTAAACGCTTTTAATACATACCTGCCAGCCAATCAGAATAGAGTATTCAGACAGACTATGGTATAAGTTATTGAATAGGAGTTTTAGTGTGACTGTTACAGGCATTAAAAAGGAAAATTATGTCATTAATTACTCACCCTCATGTCATTCCAAACCAACAAAACCTTCGTTCATCTTTGGAACACAAATTAAGATATTATTGATTAAATACCCCATAGCCACTACCACCTCAGAAAGGTATTAAAGTCATTGTTAAAATAGAGCATCCAGGTCTCTGTCAAAATGCCAGCTCCTGGATCAGCAACTCTCGTGAATGCATGTCAGAGACTAACACAGAAAAAAATTAATTGTTGAAAAAGTATTATCGTCACTTCATAATTAAGGTTGAACCACTATAGTCCTTATTTCCTTTCTGGGCCTTGAGGTAATAGTTGCATTGCTGTCTATGCAGGATCAGAATGCTCTCAGATTTAATCAAATATCTTAACTTGTGTTCTGAAGATGAACGAAGGTCTTACGGGTTTGGAACGACATGAGGGTGAGTAATTAATGACAGAATTCTAATTTGTGGATGACCTAACCCTTTAAGGAGAAATAAAGCATAACATTTATTGAGCACATTTCTATTAGTATTTGCTACATCACACAAAGAGGCAATGAATGTGTGCAGTTGTCATTTTATCTTTGTTTTCCTAGAAAGAAATTTCCATATCTACTCGTCAGATGACGAGGCAGCAAACACCCATTTCAAAAAAAAGAAAAAAAGAAAAAAAATCTGCAAACAAAGCAAGTGTTCCACCTGCACCAAAACCTCCAGCAATTCTAAAGCGCAACAAAAAAGGTAATGGAAAAATAAAAAAAAATTAGGAATGCTATGAATAAAAGTACACATTCCGTGTCGACTCAACCAGAGGTTGAATGTAAATTAAAAAGTTTTTTTTAAGTAAATAAATGAAGATCATGGATTTATATCTACTGTGTAATCCATGATTTTGTAGAGCCAAATTTATCAGCCAAATCACAAGGGAATTAGAAAGATGGCAGCATTGTTATTTTATTTTTACATAAAGATTGGTAGCTCTATTAGTAAAAGCACCGCAGCGTCACAGCGTTTTCATGTACGACATAAAAATAAAAAAAAAAAAAAAAAAAAGAAAAGAAGAAAAAAAAACAGAAAAAAAAAAAAAAAAAACAAAAAAAAAAAAAAAGAAAAAAAACAAAACCGCGCGTCTTCTCCATTCATTAACACAGAGACTCGCAGAATTCATATTTAAATATGAATCGTTTTGCGGCTTAATATTTACAAATACTATAGGGAGTGGGCTCACTTATGTGCGTGTGCATCGGGCGGAACTCCGCTGTGTGTGATACAGAGAGCGCGACCATAACGTAGAGACTGAAATGACATGCCGTCCTGTAAATAAGATAAATAACATAAGGCTATTTAGTTTGCTTACTAAAATAAGGTATAGACATGTTTTATAGGAGAGGTAACTTTAAATGACTTCTGTTGTGATCTGTCACTATAGAGAAAATATAATTAAATAAAATTAACATGACCTTCAAGGGGGGCGGGCCGCCCCACTAAAATACTGGCAGGGGAACACTGTGGTATATAGATATATATATAGATATATATCTAAATATATTTCCCCAATCCCACTATGTGCCCTAATAACTCTAGACCAGTAGGTGGCGGAAGGTTGGTTTAAACAAAACATCACCAGAAGACAACGAACTGAACTTCAGAGTCAGATCGTGTTTGAAATGTGGCCGCAAGATTAGGTAAGATTTTGGTGATCTACTTATAAACTATATTGTCACAGTGCGTGCTATCGTTTTTGAGGAAAAGAAAAGGCAGATTTAATTAGTTTTTGACTGAGGAGCATTACTGTAACCGTCAGTTAGCATACTAACTTTAGCTAGCCAGTGGTTTACAAGCTAGATTACAAACTTCGATCTTCCTCTTTACTGCTAGTTATAACATGAAATAAACGTGAGTAAGCATCATAAAGTATGTTGAGCGATACAGTAGAACTTAATGAAATTTATCATGTCTTATGTAATCCGTTTTTCAGCATTTAATGTTTGAACAAATGTCATGAAAACAAGTTATCATCACAACCACGGTTTATATTTCAGAAAATTATTTGGAGTAGAAACGTCATTTAAAATGGTTTTTAAATGTGCGTCAATGCCCAGCACTAATTATAACCATTTTCTTGTCATATTCTATGTGCTCTTTTTTTTGGTGACTTAAACTCATGCAGTGGAAGTGGAAGTTCTGCTTGTTTATTGAGTGAAAAGAGAGCTCAAATGCTGAAAAACGTATTAAAATATGGAAGCTATGGAATATAAAAAATCTCCAATTCCATATTTCCACATAATACATGTTTATTCACATAGGTCCGCTTAATGAAAAATCATACTTTGCAGTCTTGTGAAACCCTGCACCGAATAAGTAGATATTCATTATATGTTATACTGAATGCTTGTGCTTTGAGTGATATTAAATATTAGTTTTTTAAATAATTGTACAGACATCTGACATCAACTGCAGTTCTCCACGGCCTTCCACTCTTCCCTGAAAAGGACCTTACTGATTTTACAAAACATGTTTTGTAAGTAATTTTGTCTGTTATATTCTGTTTATTTAGTGTAATGCAGACAATTCCCTTGAACCTGCAAGATAAAAAAAATAATAAGAATCCAGGGGCACAGAAAATATATATAGAACGAAAAAAAAGTGAAAACAAAAAGGGAAAGGGAATGTATAATAAAAGAACCGAGTTGGAAAGAAGAGGGAGAGAGGGAAAAAAAAAATTTAAAAAAAAACACCCCAAAGGGATATTCACTCAAATCAAAGTCCTGTCTTAATTTACTCTCCCTCATGTCATTCCAAACCTATAAGAACCTTGTTCATTTACAGGAACACAATTTAAGATCTCCTGATGGAATTCCAAGAAGCTTTCTTGCATACAGCAACGTAACTACCACGTTCAAGGCCCAGAAAGAAAGTAAGGACATCGTTCATGAGAGTACCACGACGCATGCGTGTGATGCTGCTGATGCAGGAGCCGGTGTTCTGACGTAGAACCCGGATGCACTGTGTCTTGTTTACAAGCAGAGGAATGCACAAGCATTCTCAGATATCGTCACAAATATCTTCATTTGTGTTCCGAAGATGACAAAGGTCTTATGGGTTTGGAACGAAATGAGGGTCAGAAATTAATGACAGAATTTTCATTTTGGGTGAACCCTTTTTAAAGAGGAGTAAGAAAAATGTGAAGAAAGAAAATAGAAATTAGGTAACAAGGAGTCTGACAATTTAGATGAAGGAAGAGTAAAGGAAACACAGAAGAAAATCAGAAAGGAAGGACAGAAAAGAATAAAGGTAAGTAAGTGAAAGATATATAAAAATCAAAAAGGAGGTTTGAAAGAAAGAAATAAATCAGATAAGCAAGAGAACAAAAACAGAGTCTAATATGCATGATAGAGACGTGAAAATCACTCGTTTAAGACATGGCCTATGAGCGTGCTCTTGCACATGGTTTTGTGGTCAGTCTTTAGAAAAATCACACCAGAGATAAAGTATATCATTTATATTACACACACACACACACACCAGTATTTAACCAAAATGCGTTTTTTTTTTTACTTTTCAAATGTCAAAGCAGCAGTTTCAGAATAGATTATTGTATAGCCACATTGTAAATCCATGTATCATTCATTTTTTGATTTAATATTGAATCATCAGCTCTTATGGACAGATCTGAACGGTCAGCGAAGACCGACATACAAAATGTGCAGAGCAGGGAGTTCTCAGCCAGAACCATTTGCAGATAACCACAACTCTTCACTCACAACTACCCATAAAACAGGCCTTTTTACATGAACATACACATTTGTTACAGCTAAGAGCGGTTTAAAATAATAAAACATGCAATCTGTGAGAAAAGACATACCACACAACAAATGAAAAAGGTCACAATTAGACAAAACAAGGGACACCCTTATGATGCCACTAAGTAAAACTTTTCATTAAAAAATGCAATAGACTGACCACCGAGCTAACAAAATATGTTCTAATAACGTTTAAATATAAATATAACTGTTAAATATGTTGTAATAACGATCTCATTAACTTATAAAAAATGTTATTTGTAAACATTCTCTGAACACTAAAAATGTTCAGTGTTACATGTAAATGTTTTCTGAATTTTCTGGAAGAAACGGTAACATTTGAAAAACGTAAGATGAAAGTTTTGAGAACATTATTAAAGAACAAATAACTCTGAATGAAGGTTCTATTACTTGAGTATTTACTTGAGTGTTTGTTTATAATTTTGAGAGAACATTGCCAGAACATTAGCAAGAAGTTCTGTTCCTCATCGCATAAGTCCGCTTCACTTATTAGTTCAGTTAATTTGGTTTGCATGAAAGCTCCAAACTTAAGTACAGTTGAAAAGGTGAAGCTTTTGATTACTTTCATTTCCATTTTTGCATGCTCACAATTACTAAAGCATAACTCATTTCTCATAACTAGTGGTATCTGTCAAGTTGTCAAACACTTCAAAAAAGTACATTCTTTAAAAAAAAAAATCCTTAAGCTTTGATGATTCCATAAAGAACATCCATGAAAACTATTTACTGAAAGGTTCTAACCAGAAAGGATTCTTCTATGGCTTTGTTGTGAAATCCCCTCTTTGGAACATTTATTAGACACAATGGGCCTCATTCATGAAACACGAGCAGAACGATTTTTTTGTGTAAATCATTCGGAAAGTTGTTCTGACGTAAATTTTCGGATTCATTAAAATGTTCGTATTTTGAAAATGTTAGTTGGTATGAAATAAATTTACACCTGCTCCCTACCATGTGTAAATTGTGCGTAAAACGTTCTGTGTTCTTTTTGGCAAACTGATGACACTGAATTTTGATGCATTGCCATAATAATTACAAGTTCATTTGCCCTTGCGAGGAGGGGTGAGCGGGACAAATACTGACCAACCATCCTACTTGTACAACGACAGTCTACAACAATGGAGAAGTCAATATTACTGGTTACAGCTTTTTTTTTTTTTAGTACAATTCTTAAAAATTAGATACTAGTAATACGTTGCCGCCATGGATATTCCAAATCATAGCAACTAAAGTGTCTCAGCTGGAAAAACGCTGTGCCACCAAAGCATTCTCAAGCACCACCAGCTAGTCATTTTAAGAAGAGCGCCTGACATTTTTTCAGCTGGGTAAAAACACTTTGGTGGACATGCGTTATTGAATATTTATTGTTAGGCATTAGTCTTTTTTGCATTTATGCAATACACTGAAGCCAAACCTGAGAAAGCAGACCAGAATATTCCACTGCGTTCCTGGACACGCAGTTTGTGTAGCTGTAATTCATAGGTGGGGATTATGCTAATTGTGAATGAGCGTGCATGAGCGCCCTATTTACGAATGATTGGAATTAATTAACATACGCATGTTTAACTATCAAATAGAACGTTTACGAAGTGTTTGTGAATCCGGAGGAGAGTTTTCAGGAAGGTCTATTTTACGCACAAATGTACTCATATATTTGCGCAAATTTCATGAATGAGGCCTAATGTGAAACAAGGCTGGTCGGGAGAAGCATATGGAATTTAACTCTAGTTTGGACCAAGCAACCAAGTGCTAATTTACTGGACACTCTTTTGGGACTGGAAGGAACGATTTCCCTTTGCGGTAGACATATGAGTGGTATTATGACCATGGCGTCCTGGGTCAGGCTGAGGGCACAGCGGTCGCCCAGGGAGGGATTTAGCCACAAGCGCTCCCCAGCCTGCCAAGAGCCAATGGGACTTCAATTTTGGGCTTCAGCACAGCTGCAAAGAGCTGAGCGGCTTTTGAGAGCCCCCGAACACTAATCCTGATGAAATCTCACTATATACAGACAGATAAATATTCTGTAATTTAATACACATAGAGAACATGACTGTACGAGGCCATTTAACCATGACTGATTGCTATGTTTTCATGTCAAGAGCCCTTTTCTTGTGTTACCCCCTTTATTATGTTTATAGTGAGGTAATGGACACTCAATTGCATTTGACACAGCATCATCAACATGCAATATTACATTTGACACGCTGTAAATCAGAAACCAACCTCCAACAAATGATCTTCATTTCTCCATCTCCTAAACCTCCATCTCCATCTCATCCGCGGTGATGAGTATGTTTAATTACTGTGATTTACGACGTAGTGTAACTCAGTCGTCATCGCGGGGTGTAAAGTCGTTAGAGGCGAAGCCGTTTGGAATGAGCTGTGACCGGCTCAAGTGTTAAAACATAAACTAGCAATTAGAAAAAGATAACACATGGCTCACGGGGAGCGCCAGGGAAGTCTCCAGCCATCTGGAACGAATGGAGCATCCGGTGACTGGCCATAGAGTTGGCGCTAAGTCTAAAATGGAGCCCTCTGGGTTTTTCGC